>VZRI01002515.1:269917-290107 GCA_013397515.1 Upupa epops | reverse complement strand
TGGTCTGGGTGATTCTGCTGTGGCAGGGGGATTGGACTGGATGATCTTTCAAGGTCACTTCCAATCTGTAATGTTCTGTCCTGTGACTTGATCTAGGTGATCCTGCTGTGGCAGGAGGGATGGACTAGATGATCTTTAGGGGTCCTTTTTGATCCCTGATGATTCTATGAATCCAAGAGCTTTGGAGGAAGATTTTTTTTGATCTGTATTTCTTGAGCAGGGTAGAGCTTCTCTCTGAAAGAAGGAAACATTAAATTTTATTCCATATTTCTCTTGTCCATGAAGCTGTCAGCTGCAGGTCCAAGACTCAGACAGCTCATGAACCAGCCTGTAGGTCAGCACTTGCCATGGGGATGAAGGATTTGGCTTCAGGCCCCCTATGCAGAGCCCTGCTCTCTCTCCCAGCTCAGGAGCAGCTGAGGGTCTTCCAGAGAGCAGTCCAAGGCTGTGGGGACAGTCAGGCTGGCTGCTGGGGGTCTGGTTGCCCCCAAGTGGAGCTGTAACCCTGTTTGCATGTCCTGTACTGGGGCTGTGCTTAGTGTGGAGCCCAGGAGATGCTCTTCCTAAGGCTTTGCCACTATTGTTAGCCCTTGCTATGGCACTCAGTGCCACATGGCTGCCTCTGAATTGTTTGGTTTCTTAATTGAAGAAGTTGATGTAAAACCAAAGCGAGTGGAAGAGAAATACCAGCACACTCTCTGAGGACACCCTGCCAAGCCTGGGGGTGGCAGGCGTGCTCACTGTGAACTGCCTCGGCATGTTTTCGTACTAGGAACTCAAGGAATCAAAAGGATTGCATGCCTTAATTTTTGTGGAGGTCCGTTCTGGTGTTTCCCTTCCCGGCTGCTCTAATTGTATTCTTGCACCCGCTGCTGGCAACGGCAGAAAACTGCATTTCTGCATCTTCCCATCTGCACAGGCAGCCGAGAGCTCTGGAGAACTAAACTCCCCGCCTGCCCGTTATCTGCAAGGTACCCGAGTTGAAATCAAGGTTTTGATTTTTATGTTTGCTCTTGGAATGGATTAGTATAGAGTCCCTGATCTACAAGGTGTTTAATACATCTCTAGATATCACTGGTGGAACAGAAATCTTTGAGTAGCTCAAGCTAAACAGAAATTAAGTCACTTGGTATGGTCTGGATGGTAGCTGCTATATCATACCCCAGTGAGTACCGACACACCTCATGCCTCGGAAGCAGAGCTCTCTTCTGCCCCAAACAGAGATGCTCAGTCTGTGTGACCTTGAGAAACAGTGTGTGCCAGGCATATTTGAGTAGCCACCTCAAACAAAATACATACCTGGGTCAATATGAGAACAAAAAGAGGAGCCTGAGCATGCTCAACTCAGGCCACCAACTAGATGGCTTCGAAAACCAACCCCTCTGAGGAGGACACCTGACAAAATATCTAGGTCTCCATGTCACTGCTGAGATGCTACATCCTAAACTACATAGCTGGACAGAAAGCAAACAGAATCACAGAGCAGTAGGAGTTGAAAGGGACCTCCAATGATCATCTAGTTGCACAGAAGGCTGCACAGAAGTTCCTTCGCTGAGAGTCTAAACAATCCTTCTCCTACATATAGTCTTGATAGTACTGCCCTTCCAGCAGTGCCCCAGGCTGTGGGGCTGAGCCTCAGAAAAGCTCTTTGACTCTGCTCCCCTCTGGCTGCTCTTTGGCAAGGTGATTTGAAATGTTACCCTGAATAACCGAGATGCCAGTAAAACTGCGAAGCTTGGGGCTCATCGTCGCTTGGCTGGGCACCAGCTTTATGCTCCAGACTGCTGGTAGCACAAGAGCAGGCAGAGGCTCTCACCAGCAGCAAGGGAGCTGAGGTGAGGAGTGAGTGCCTTGGCAAAGCTGCTGTCCTCCCTTGCTTTGCCCCGCAATCACACCTTATTGGTAAAGCTGCCTCCAAACACGTTTATCAAGCTGCAGGGGTGACTGCTGTGGCTGGCGCTCAGACAATTCCTCTGCTCCTTGATCTAAAAATACAGTTAAAACTCTGCTCATTGCGAAGATGCAATACATACATTGTAAAAATGTCATTTTTAAGGGCTTTTTCACAATGGGGAAATAGTTCCTGGTGAGCCGTAATTCAGATCCTGCTCTGAGGGGGGACAGGAGCAGCGGTGTCTGCACTCACAGGTGAGCTGGAAGGGGATGTGGGAGCTCACCTGTGCCAAAGATAATGGCTTTGGCAGCAGCACTGGCCAGAAACCAACCACAGGTATTTATAAACGACTGTGCTTTACAGGCAGAGCCCTTCTCCTTATTATCCAGGAGGGGAAGAAAACCTAATTTCTTGGAGGTTATCATGGTTTCATCCCAGAATGCCAGCAGCCCCAGTGACAGTGCGAGGCAACAAACACATGGCACAAATCTGTGAGTATAACAGATATGTCACTGCAAAAAGGAGTAGGAGGAAACATAAAGCAAGTTGACAGCTCACATCCTGTGCCATAGTCCTAGAAATTGTTAATATTTACAAAATTAACAACTAATATAACTGATGACAATCTCACTCCTCCTGGTTGTCATGAGGATATTAACAGTTACCACCCGCTCCAAACTGGAAATATTACCCGTCTCCAGAGCACCTGCTGCTCAGCATGAGTGGGGACAGCCTTGCCGCTCCAGCTTTCATTCCAGCACCATACAGTTAGCCAATGTGGAGCACTCTAGCATCACCAGGGCTGGAAATGCCTTCTGACCCCACTCTGCTCCCTGTGAGGGATCAGGAGCTCTGGCAAAGCATAAGGAAGTCTTCTCTCTCTTCCTGGTTCCTGAAAGAGCCTAACCCTTGGTTCTGCACACTGCAGCACGGTGGGGAGAGCCCAGAGAGGAGGTTGGGGAGCATACATAGTGCTGGAGCAGAGGCAAGGCCTGTGCTTGCTTGAGTCGTACCTCCAAATCAGCTGCCACTTGAAGCAAAGTGTCCATGCTGCTGGTGTGAGGTGCATTGCAAGGCTGGCAGCTAATTGATGCACAGATGCTACAGTGTCATTTCCTGAACAGGAAAGACCCAGCTAAAAGCAAAATAAAGATGCTCGAATGCCAGTGACTCTGAGGGAAATATATTTCTAGTCTAACAATCACAAAATGGTGAAGCTTTCTAGTCAGTGGTGTTGTCCACCTCTGTTAAACAAGAAAAGTAGCGCCAGCAGTGCCCAAACCTCAGAGCTGAGTGTGTTTTCAGTTGTAATTTTTTGTTGGACTATCTGCCCATCAGGTGCAGCGCAGGAGGCAACACAGTGTTACTGGACACTGTGGATGGTGCCTGCACAGACAGGATTCCTGGCTCCATTTGCCCCATCTCTAGCAAGGAGCACTGATTCCTTGGGACACTATTTGCACAGGCTCAGCATATACAGCAATTACAGGAAGTTTTCCTTTCTCAAGGTGCATCGTATGCAAAAATCCTGCCAGCCTCTTTCCAGTTCGCCGTGTGCAAAATCAAAACTGAAGATTACCTGTGCTGTTGTTCTCCAAATGCTCTCAGGTGCTGCAAAGCTGCAAAAACCAAGCGATACCCATCTTCTCCCCCTGAAGTGGCATGTTTTTGGCTTTAAAAGGGGATGGCCCCAAGAGGCAACCTGAACAAGCAACTATGAATGAGTAGACTGAACTCGACAAAAATCCTTTACAAGGAACCCTGACTTCAGAGATGTCATTGTCAAATAGGCCAGTGAGACAGTATTGACCAGAGGAGCCAAGTTAGAACCACAAAATCATAGAAGTATTGGGTTGGAAGGGACCTCCAAATGTCATCTGCTCAAACTCCCCCTCAATACGTAGGGACATAGAATCATAGAATCATCAGGGACTGGAAGGGACCTCGAAAGATGATCCAGTCTAATCCCCCTGCCACAGCAGGATCACCCAGACCAGGTCCAGGTGGGTTTCAAATGTCTCCAGAAAGGAGACTCCACAAATCCCCAGGCAGCCCCCTCCAGTGCCCCATCACCCTCCCTGGGAAGAAGTCATAGAATCACAGAATCAGTCAGGGTTGGAAGGGACCACAGGATCATCCAGTTCCAACCCCCCCTGCCATGGGCAGGGACACCCCACCCTAGAGCAGGCTGGCCAGAGCCTCATCCAGCCCGGCCTTAAACACCTCCAGGGACAAGGCCCTAACCCCCTCCCTGGGCAACCCATTCCAGGCTCTCCCCACTCTCATGGTGAAGAACTTCCTCCTCACATCAAGTCTAAATCTCCCCATCTCCAGCTTTGCTCCATTCCCCATAGTCCTGTCACTACCTGAGATCCTACATCTCTAACCAGAACAGATTGCTCAAAGCCCCATCCAGCCTGACCTTGAAGATCTTCAGGGATGAGGCTTCCATCACCTCTCTAGGCAACTTGTTCCAGTGATCCACCACCCTCCAGGTGGCAAAACAGCACTCCACCTCTGGGTAGCACCAAAGGGATCACTAGAAAGGCCTCAGTTTGACAGGTCCTCTGGAGAAATGACTAAATGACTCTGGGGACCTGCAGAGGGTCTGTCCATCATGAGTTGTGATGCTCATTCAGCAGTTGACTGCATTAGGACACAGCAGTTCCTTTCCTTGAAGTGAGGAAAAAACCTGTGACCCAGTAAAATGTAGTAAGTTGGTTTTAAATCTTAAAAACCCCAATGACCCCAGAGAACAGATACATAAAACCATCACACTCACATTCAAATTCTCATGCAGTTTGCTCTAAGAAGCTGGTACCTTTTTTACAACCCGAGAGCATTAGCGTGTTACATCCCAGACGGTTTGCTTTTCTTCCCTGCCCTGAGCCTCTGCAGAGCACTCCTTTCCCCCACCTTTTGCTTTCTGTTTATATGGTTCAGTTGTACATCATACTCTCGGATCATTATCTTATTTTTTAATCTTTCTTTTCAAGAGACTTCTTTCTTCTCCATCTGCAGCCATCTTCAGTACAGTACTTCTCCCTTTGGGATTTCTTTTATCCTTCTCTTCTTTATGCCTTTTGCTTTTTTCCCCAGACCCTTCGCTCTTGCTTTTGCTTGACGAAACTGCACTCCTTCCTCCTTCGTGAAGAACTGGGGAGGTTGAGTGGAGTTTTTTGCCATGAACCCCCCAGAATGCTCCACCCAAAGGTTCAACGCCATTCAGAGGGGAGCTTGCATGCACCTTCCAACATCTGTGCAGGGGGTTAATGAAAGCCTGACTGGTGCCTGAAGATAAGCAGCTCATTGTAAAGCGATGCTGTGAATTCCCACCAAGAGCATTACCAGGCCTGCCCCAACAATCCTTTATCTTTACTTTAGACACACCACACTCTGCAACCCTTGTAGCCTCAGAGCAACTTCTCCTTCTAAACCCCAAAGCACAGAGCAGGTGACAGGGCAGCCTCAGGCACCAGCTGGGTGCCCTTCGCCCTCGCTGGGTTTCTGTTCAGCTCAAGGGAGGCCATATGGCTGCCCTGCTCGTGGAAGCCACAGGCAGGGTACTCAGGGACAGCTCAGAAGAGCAGCGAATCTAGTTTAGCTAGAAGAGAGTGCACATCAAACATCTTTGAGCCTGAAAGTAGGGGTCTAGTCAGGGCTACAGGCATCTGCCGGGAGAACAGCAGCTCAGCCTTGCAGGCACTGCCATCCCTGAAGCCTGGGGTAGTTTAGTGCTAGGGAAGCATAGCACTAAAGTCTCTTGCCCCCTTCCCAATATATATGCCCTTGTTATCTGTTTCATTCTCAAAGGAATTTGTAATAGTAGTTTTGAGATCTTCTGACATTTGATTCAAATTTCTTGAGGGCTTTTGCAGCACAGTTGTCATTGTTGTGAGGTGCCCTCACACGTTAACGCCTGCATTACATTTAAGTGTGAGCATTCCAGCCAGGGCTCAGCTTTGGCTGTGAACCCTCAACATGTGCCCAACCTAGCACCTCCATGGGCCTGTTTCAGTTGGACTTGTTCCCCCAGACAGATCACTTTAGAGGGCTGGAAAATCCTCTGCAGAGCTCGCATCAGACAGAATTGACTGTTCCTAACAAGTCTACCGTTTTTACTGCTTTCCATCTGCCTACCAAGACTGCCTCATTCTGAAGTACCAAAGACCACTTAAAATGTGTCTAAAGCTTGATGCCAACTTCCTAGCCCTGCTTGCCAATTCACAAAATCTGTAGCAAAATATATGTCAATACATTTATTCCCAGACTAAGGCAACGGTGTATTCCTTAAATCCTGGGGTAATCCTGAATGTGCCTGAGAGGCTGGTGATGCTAACACAGTTTTCAGATACATAATGGCTTTTGTAGGAAGTACAACTTCTAGTGTGATGTATGCAAAGTCTTTTACTCTCTCATGGAACACAACAGGCCTGCTTCAGCCATCTGGGCACGTCTCCTGGCTCGCTGTCTGCACAGCAGCCCGACCTCGACAACGGGTTCAGCTATGAAATTCATGATACTGGATATCAAAGGCAGGAAGGTCCAGACATGGGTGATCCAGGTACGAACAGCTGTTCTTGCCCCCTGGGCTTCTGAGTTAGCTTTTGCTTCGCAAAGCCTAGACTCGTTTGGGAATCACTGCCTGTCGATTTTAGGTTTTTCCTCCCCACGGGTGAGACCTGGAGCTATTTAAGATGTTAAAACAATTTGTGGCTTCTGAGCTTGGTTGTGGTGCTGGCTTTGTTGGAGAAATATAGATAAATATAGAACCCGTGGCATTTTCAAAAGCCATTTGGAACAGCTCTTCAATACAAGAGCTTTCAGCAGAGATTAAATACATTATTTGGGTTTTCTGCCTTGAAAAAACTACCCTTACAAATTGGCAGAAATATAATTTTCTTCAAATGAGAAAGTTCTCTTTCCCCAGTTTGAGGCTGGCAATTGGCAGCTCCTTAGAAAGACATTTTTATTTCTCTTTCCTCTCTTCCTTCCCTTACTTCTTGATTTCAAAATAACCTTCAAGGCAAAAAAGCAGGATAGAGCAATGTAAAAAAGAAATAAAAACTGCCTGAAAATGTTCCTCCTTGAACAGAATGCCTTACATTCAACTAACTTGCATCAGATAACATGCTATCGTATTCCTATACAAGACACTAATACACTGTAGGAAGCTGGAAACACGTGTTCCTCGAGGAATTCACTATTCAGAAGTCCTACTAAAGAAACTGAAACACAATACAAATAAAGACCTTTATTAAAATAACTCGGAGTATTATATGAAATTCAGTATCGTATAATATAGGTGCAAACCCTCTGCAAATAACAGGACGTGACACACGTGAAGATAGAACATTAATATACATATAAATAGAAAAGTTAAAACGTGTTTGACAGTGATACATTGAACAGCGATGTAAATGTGACCGTAATTAGGAGGCTATGTAACTGTATTCCTTAAGCGGCATCGTCTAAAGCAGTGTACATAGGAAATTGCTTTTACCTCTAGTGTCCGCTTTCTTACGAGTAACAGGAGATGTGTAGGAATATTATGGGCACGTGCAAAAGCAATGTAAAAGATACAAAGCAAGGCAGAAGCCAGGGACTTATTTGTTCTTGGCTGCCAGGGGCTTACGGCTGATCTTCTTTGACTTGTCATTGTTCTTCTTTGGAGGTTCAGGATTCGCCTGCATGTGTCTGCCATAAAGACTGTAAGGAAAGAAGACAAAAAATACTGTGACACAACCATTAGACACAGCCTGCTTGGCTCAGCAGCATGTCAAACAACACATCTAGCTAGTAGAAGGAAAAAGAGTCATTATTCTGAATTCTCCATTAGGACTTGTGCTGGACTCCCCAGTGATGGGGGTTTTTTTGCTTACAGAAAGGTACCATCAGGAAGAGCAGGCCTTTGGAGCTGGGAAGGAGTAACCAGTTTTGCCCTCCCAAACCAGCAACCTTCATTCTTCAGTTCTGGGATTAAAGCTTAGAAGGCTGTGGGGAGGATGTGTATTCAAGCTGACAATGACAAAAATTGGGCTGAACTGCAGAGATAGAGTGCCCACTTAGAGCAAAGTGAGCATCATCCCTAACCAGAAAACCCAAGGGCTTGATAATGTGACAGAGAGCAATGGTGTCACAGCCGCCGTGGCTGCTCACAATGATTGATAGTACTGGGACAGCTACTAACACATCAATGCCACATTAGTAAGTACCACTGATTAAATGTTGACAAAGTACCCTACAATTAAGATGGCTAGCGTTCACAGCGAAGCTAAATAGACTACATGGCTGAGACGATCTTGCTAAATATCACATAGTAATTAATAGATAATTTATGAGTAATCCTGATTAAACTAAATTAAAAATCTACAAAAATAAACACAGCTCAGACTTCACCTCCCTTAGACGTAAAGTGATTTTTGAAGATGTACATTGTGGGGCTGTCAGTATCTAAAAGGGAACAGAGAGGAGCTTTGTTTCTGCTCATTCAACTGTGTAAGCACTGGCTATGTTAACACCGATACTGAGACCCCACTGAAGGGCATCCCCTCGCTAATATGTTAGCCTGATGCTTGTGAGCCCTGATCCCACACTAGGCTATTGCTAGTCAGATTGGATAGAATCACAGAATCCTTACGGATCTGAAGGGACCTCGAAAGATCTATGCCAATCCCCCTGCCATAGCAGGATCACCTAGACCAAGCTGCACAGGAACACATCCAGGCGGGTGTGGAACTTCTCCAGAGAAGGAGACTCCACAACCCCCCTGGGCAGCCTGTTCCAGTGCTCCGTTATCCTCACTGGGAAAAAGTTCCTTCTGATTTTGATATGGAACCTCCTCTGTTCCAGCTTGCACCCAGTGCCCCTTGTCCTATCACCAGATGACCTTGAGAAGAGCCTGGCTCCATCCTCCTGACACCCACCCCTCACATGTTTGTAGACATTAATGAGGTCACCCCTCAGCCTCCTCTTCTCCAAGCTCAAGAGACTTCTACCACTTGGCAGGAAATCTGCTACTGAAGAAGATCATGACACCAGATCCCACAACATCCAGATCCTTGTGCACTGCACCTCCACCTTTCGGTGGACTTGGTCAAGAAACAGGCCAGTTCTGGGCATCTAGGGCTGAGAAACTGAGTCTTCTTTGAATGGCATTGTGATGTGTCAAAATCTGTTGTTAACTTCTGCCACAGAACCCAAGCAGTTTGTGTGTCTGGGGCACACAGAAGGTCCCAGCTGGCAAAGGTAAGCTGCACTAGTCCATGTCACAGCCCCTCATTCACGCTCTTCCCTGCTGCAGCCTGTGCATGTTGCTTGTGCGTCTCTCCAGCCCTTGCTGCAGGGCACAGGCACAGATCCTTTTGCACTGTGTCTGGGGCTAAAGTACAGCAGTGGCTCTGTCATGGTAAGCAAATCTCTCCACAGACAGTGCTCAGCAGGAGAAGGAAGAGGAGCAGCCTCAGATAGAGGGACAGGAACCCACCCTCTCAGCAACCTCCCCACTTCATACTGATATTTATACTGTGGGACCTGTGGTTAGCCAGCTCTGGGCAGCTGCCCTGGCTGACTCCACACTGCTCATGGCCAGTGTAGAATGGCTGGCCTTGGATTCTGTCCCAGCAAAATCAGGACAGCTACTTTTAGTCATTTTGGGGCTCAGGGTACACCGGCGCCTTTCTAGAAAGCACAGCCTGATATGTGGTTCTGCACTGGACATCACGCTGTGCAGGTACCTTGAGATCAAGTGACTACGCCTTTGCTTTTTCAAGCTGGAACTAGTTTCAGCAGAGGACGATCCTGAAGGCACTGCACTCAACTGGATGCCAGAGACATTGAACAAGGATCCGAACCAGTAGAAGTACTCTTGAGTTACTGTGCTATAAGGCATGGCCAGGAAGGAGCTATTTATCTCTGATAACAGAGAGACTTTTGCTAAGATATATATTGAGCTCCACAGCTTCCTGAGGAGGGGAAGAGGAGAGGGAGGGGCTGATTATTTTTCCCTGGCACCCAGTGATGGGATGCATGGGAATGGTCGAAAACTGCTCCACAGGAGGTTCAGGCTGGACATGAGGAAGCAACAAGAGGGTGATCAAACACTGCAACAGACTTCCTAAAGATACAGTCAATGCCCCAAGCCTGTCAGTGCTTAAGAGGCATTTGGACAATGCCCTTAACGTGCTTGTACTTTTGGTTAGGCAGCTGGACTAGATGATCGTTGTAGGTCCCTCCCAAAAGAAATTGGTCTAGTCCAGTCAGTGTATGTCGCAAGGTTGAAAGCTACTACCTGCTCTTTATTTTGCTGTGTCTAGAAGGCATTTCAACCCTGGGGTTGCTGTACTGCAGAATGGGCTTAGAGCTTCTGACAAGCTGGGGCAGAGAGGCAGAGCCTGCATTCATGTCCCCAGCAGTTGCAGTTTAAATCACAGAATGCACTGGGTTGGAAGGGACCTTTAAAGGTCATCTAGTTCAACTCTCCTGCTGTGAACAGTAACATCTTCAACTGGATCAGGTTGCTCAGAACCTCATCTACACTGATCTTCAATGTTTCAAGGGGTGGGGCCTCCAGCACATCTGAGCAGCCTGTTCCAGTGTCTCACCACCCTCATTATAAAACACTTTTTCCTTATACCTTGCCTAAATGTCTCCTCTTTTAGTTTAAAACCATCATGCCTTGCCCTGTCACAACAGGCCTTGCTAAAGCGTCCCTCCATATCTTTCTTTAAGTAGTGAAAGGCTGTTATAAGGTCACTATGGAGCCAGCTTCCTTCCTGGCTGAACAACCCCAGTTCACGCAGCCTATCCTCAGAGGAGAGGATATTGCTAAGCAGGCTGCTGTCAGGGTGCACGGTACCCACAACAGCCTTGCTCAAGGGAAATACAACTGTAAACTACGACATAACTTCACCTTACTGAAACTTCTATGTGAGGCATCACCTACTGACAACAAGGGATCAGAAGCCATTTCTTGATGAAAGCAGAGAGCCTTGACCGTCTGTGATAACCGCATACTGATTATTAGATACCATACACATACTTTGCTTTTCATAAGAGACAGCCCCAACAGCAGAAGGCTGTATTTTATCGGAGTACACAGCATGTGGACTAATCAAATATCCATCCCGTTCTGGACGGCATTAAGTGACCTGTGGGACAGAAGCTATGGAAAGAGGTATTCCATCAACAGGAAATCCTAGCATTGTGGAAGGGGACAGAAGTGTCATTCAAGGAGGCTGTCTTGTCAGAAACCTATCCAGGGCAGAAAAAGACAGGGAACACACAGCACCTTTTTCTCAATGATACTCTGTGCAGCAGTTTTACAGAATCACAGAACAATTGTAGCTGGAAATGGCCTCCTAGATCACTGAGTCCAACCATACCCACACCAACAAAAATCCCAAATACCCGAGAGATCGAAAAACACAAACTAACCCCCTCCATGCCCGCCACTATTGCAGGTCATGAAGCACCATGTCTNGAGAGATCGAAAAACACAACCTCCCCCCCCCCATGCCCGCCACTATTGCAGGGCATGAAGCACCATGTCTACACGCTTCTCAAATACCTCCAGGAATGGGGACTCACCCACCTCCCTCTGAAGGCAGTTCCAGTGCCTCTCCACTCTTTCTGTAAAGAATTTCTTCCTAAGATCCAATCTAAACCTCCCCTGCCTCTACTTCAGACCACTGCCTCTGGCTCTGTCATCAGTTATTAAAGAGCAGACACCAACACCCACCTCTCTACAATCTCCTTTCAGGTAGCTGTAGAGGGCAATGAGGTCTTTCTTCAGCTGCCTCTTCAAACTCAACCTGACCAGCTCCCTTAGCCTCTCCTCATACGACTTGTTCTCTAAACCCCTCATGAGCTTGGTAGCTCTGCTCTGGACAGCTCCAACATCTCAATGTCTTTCTGATAATGAGGAGCTCAGAACTGAACACAGTACTTGAGATGAAGCCTCACAAGGACAGAGTGCAAGAGCACCACTGTGTGCAACAACTTTGCACTCTAAAAAGTTACCAGCATGGACATGGAAAAGTGTACTCAAGCCTATGAACACCAATAGCTGAATGTGAAATTAAGATTCAGGTTGTTTTATGGCCATAGAGAAAGAAGTTCACAATGGAATTGAATGTCAGGTTTTTAACTTTGTAAGAAAGTCCCCACTTTAAGCACTGAATTAACAGAGAATCCCCTGAGCCACTGTATCTGAGCACTGAACAACTTGGCAGATGGCAACAGGCACAGTCCTGTCTTCCACCTCCTGCTGCCCCACAGCTCCTTTAACTTGTTAGTGCTAACCCGAGGAGGGCTGTAACAGCTTTGGTGGTGGATGTTACACACCCTTTTTTGGATTTTTTTCTGAGGTTGCTCTAGGCTCTGCTTTTTGCTTTGCCAACTTTTTGTGAGTTTCCCCTCTCAGTCGACACTTAATTCGCTGTGCCTCATTCCCTGCTCTCTCAGTGCAAACAGTCAAGTCTGTGGACTGGCAGTACTCAGATGAGTGAGCTTACTCTGAAGTAAAAGGGTGTGTTGGAAATTCTACTGCCTACATGAGTACTTCTAAAGTGCAGAAACAGACTACTGACAATTTGGAAGGAATTTCAGAGTCCTGCTAAAGGCTACTTGGGCGATGTCTGGTGACTGTGAAATGGGAACTGGTGGCCACTGCATACCTTAAGTGGTAAAAATCCCAACGGACCTGTAGGTATTTTTGCTAGCAGTTTTTCTTTAACATTTACTCCTTATGACACTGCAATCCAGCAATTTGTGGAGTCTCCTTCTCTGGAGACTTTTTGAAACCTGCTTGGACTTGGTCTGAGTGATCCTGCTGTGGCAGGGAGATTGGATTCGAGGTCCATTCCGATCCTAGATGATTCTATGAATTCTGCCTGCCCCACACAAAAGCTATGTGAATTGTAGTAAATGTGTGTGAGCTGCAGACGCCTGCAGAACTTCTACATTTCTACTTATTGCCATGCCCACCCCCTTCTACCAGCACGTGCACTGAAGTTTCACCCAGGAAAATAATGACGGGGTTTGAAATAAACAGATCAAATACATCTACTTAGGTTTCTCTGGCAGAATTCCAAGGAATTTTCAGCTGCACATCGCTATCTCGGCTGATGATAAATGCTTTACAATCTATCACAGTAGTCTGTTATGCAAAGAGCAAGGAGCAGACGTATTTAGATTATACAAGCCTTCACAGACAAGGACTCTTGTGTTTGCACATATCAGATATGAAGAGACATATGGTGTCACAACAACATTTAAATACAATGATGACTGTGGTAATCCCTCTGGGACAGAATTTGCCTTCTGTTACACCAGGGAAAAGAGAATTCATGATTTTCAGTGAACTTTGGCACAACAACAGAGACCGCTTTTATAGCTCCCAAGGGGAAAAAAACCCACAGAAAAACAATTTCAACAAAATCCCTGAAAGAGGTAATCCATGCAGGAAGCAACTACCCAAACTACATGAGAAGCTGTAACCTCTTGGCTGGAACAGATGTAGAGTTTACACATACACTCCACAGTGCTTTCAATACCTACTTGAAGGATACAGCCACAGAAACCATAGCTCACACATCACCCACCGCCTGCCAGCCAAGCTGCAGAAAGTAACTGTGTACATGCTCATGCTCTGGCATCACTGCCAGAGTCATTGTGTTCGGCAGAGACACTCACACACCATCCTCAGCAGTGGAGGTCAGTGTAAGACATTAACTCAGTTCCACATCTCTGCTGATGGATGGCACTGTACTAAGAGAGATGGCACTTTGACCTATCTGTTTGTATGACTAGACCCTTAGCAAAGGCAGACGTTCTCCACAAACAAAGGAATACTGAGGCAGACTGTGGCTACTGTTTCAAGGCAGATCTGTGAGATAAGTACCGATAATACATTCACAGCAGCACCTTCACACTTGATATCGTGGAATGTCACCTGGGCATGGGGCTGGCATAGCTGTGAGCAAGACAGTACACACAGCTTGCAGACCAGAACCTCAGCTGAAGAATAAACTCTGGAGTGCAAATAAATATTTAAGATGTTTGTGGTTTGCAGCAAAGTCAGAAGCTAGTTACTGTAACCACAGTTCAGGAACTGCTGAACCTTTGCAGACACAGCAGCTACCATGTTGCATGACCATCTCATTATATTGAAGTGAAAGGGAGGATTAAATGCAAGACTGCAAATGCACAAAGCCCTCAGATGAAGATTAGCAATGCTTTTCTTTATATATTTTTTCAAAGCAAATATCTCTTACGAACATAAACGTTTCTTTGTTTGCAAATACAAGGATAAACAAAATCTCCCTGCATTCTCTATCTGCCCCACTGGAAGTAACAAATGAGAGCAGTATGGCTGCTGCAGCAAAACTAACGATATCAAGTGAGAAAGATGCTCATTAAACTTCATCATTCTGTCTACTTTAATGATGCTTTAACTTAATAAAAATTCCCTGAGCAGTTGAAAGGATATTAGGCAAGGTCTTTGGTTATGTATCAGGGGGTCTAAGCTGTCACTAGCAAGCATGCGGTTCAGGAGAGGCATTCCCAAGAGGAAAGAGTGAATTCGGCTTTCTTGTAATAAATTCAGAGAGAATCAATAACCACAGCTTGCCACATTACTTAAGCATTTAGGAAAGTAGGTGATTCTTCTAAATTAAACTACAAATTGCTAAATGTTGCAATTTACAATATAAGATCAGGCATGGAGCCTCAGAACTTGAAAGTGCATACAGTCTAGTTACCAAAATCTGTGAATTTAGAAAAGAACCATAGTTATCACTCGTAAAGTTCACTTTCAAAAACCACCTCCAGCAGAACTGCCTTGCATTTTTCTCTCTAGCTGAAGGCTACATGCTCCTAGAGATGAAAAGAACGAGCATCAAGTGTTTGATGCACAGACTGGTTTTCTTGAGTTTAAACATTTTGAAAGAGGATTTAAAGAATGAGCTGTAAGACATGGATTCTCTCTCTTTGTGCCTGTAATAGACCCACAGGGTGAGTACGCACAATGAAAGGACATGCTACCTCCAGGTATGTACCACGAGCCTAGAAACAATGCTGAAACATTCCAGCGCTGCTCGCTTTTCCAAAAGCTCAGACTCAGGTTCAGGCAGGTATTTAATGCTCAGACAGCAGCTTCAGATGTGGGTGTTTACAGGGACTTCAACAGGCTGGTCCCCAGCTGCTGAAGCAGGCGAGAGGAACGGCTGACTCAGTGGTGATATCACTAGAGACATGAAGCTAAAAGAAGTGCTTGCACGACTGACCCATGCTGGCTAACCATTGCATTAGTTACAATTCTCAAGTGCTCTCTGCAAGGTGCTTCTGCACTGGCAGTATTTGCGTAGCTTATTGCTGTTTCTGGTATCCCCTCTGAGCAGCTGAGACTGAACTGCGAACACAGCACCTCCCCAAACCACATCTTTTCTCATGATGGGAGTTTAATTTCCCAGTTATGTACTAGCGAGGGAAAACTGAGGATTACGAGTACTTTGCAAGTATCAAATTGATTTGGCAATTTACCAGTAATTTATTTATTATATAAATGTAATACATTTATTTTAGATCATTACATATGTAAACTTGGTTTATTATCGATATTTTACTATATTTATTTATCCGTGACATGTCAGATAATATATACTAAGTGGAACATGGCACGGGTGAAACAAATCTCTGGTTTCCTTGTACCCTAGAATGGCAAGCTGAAATTTCAGGATCTTTAATAAAAAAGAACAGGCAAGAGTGTCTGTATGGGTTATTTTTTTGCCCCTTGTTTGTGGCACTCTAAGAGCAGATGGCAGCATGTCAGAGATGTTCATCATCTAAAGCTCTCTGCAAGTGTCTTCAAAAAACTCAGCTTTGGCCTGTCATCTGTCTGTAGACCAGCTCACTCCTCATGTTCTGACATGAAGGCAGTGCTGGCTGGTGTAAGGGAGCAGGTGCTAGTGGTGCTTCATGACTGCTGCACTGCAAAAGCCTCTGGGCTACTAAAACTGCAGCTCTTAATGTGTTGTAAAACCACCCCAGTATTTTTAGGACTTTGTCTTCCTCCACCGCCCTCTCATACCCTGGTATGCTTAATACTTTGTGTTGCCCCCAAGGATCACGCCCCAGAGCTCAGCCCTGAGCCACTCCAGTGCTACAAACTGGTATTTTCCTTTTCTCTTAATCTTCATAAAGTTCCCGAGGAGCTTGCCCTGGCATCACCCTCCCGAACCTCCACCAAGTCCTGTGCTTCACCCTTCAAAGCGCATTTCTGCATCAACAGGAATCCCTAAGACCATCAAGTGCTTTCTGGGGTTTAAGCCCAGAGGCACTCCATGGGGGAACTGATCATCTCCTGCTTTGGTTTAGCTCTTTTCTGTTGCTAGTTTCATTTTTTGGAGCCTGAATTAGATAAGGAGAAGATTCACTACAGGTGGAGAGCTGGGTATCTAAGCCCATGATTCCGTCAGCGGACACCTGGCTAACTAAGCTAGTGGAGCAGAAAGCACTATGAGTGACCAAACTCACGTGTCTGTTGTGAGATGCTGAGTTGCTGTACTCTGTTACTGATTTTCATCAGGTGGACAGGGACAGGGCTGCTGGCTGACACATGCACTCACATTTAGATATTTAAAACTGTTAGCTGTAGACCACCCAAAGTAGCCGGTCCCTCTCTGCTTCTGCTCTCCAGGCTCTCACACGCTGTTTGCTACCCTATAAATTCTGCTGAGCCAGAGTCCAGTGTTGACTTACAGTCAATTCCTGCCTAGAAATCTCAATAAGCAAAAAGCAATATATTCTGCCAAAACTGTCCTAGAGCTCAAAGTCTCAGAGACTGTATGGGATGTGTGTGTCCTCCAAAATAAGCCCACTCATCTCAGAATCATAGAATCACTAGGGATTAGAAGGGACCTTGAAAGATCATCTAGACCAATCCCCCTGCCACAGCAGAATCACCCTGACCAAGTTGCACAGGAACACATCCAGGCAGGTCTTGAGCATCTCCAGACATTTACCCTATTGGACACTTCAACATTCTGCTCCCCACAGGGCTTCTGTCTGTCACATCCCTTGACTCCAGCCTCTCCCCTTTACATTTGCTGTGCCATTCGCTTCAAGAATAGAAAGACTGAACCATCTCTACATGTCAGTTTTACCACCCTCTTTCTCTACAGGTTACCATCAGAGACAGACCCTGACCAGAAGGACCTCTGGCCTCAGTCAGAAGCTGCCTGTAGTGCTGCTCACAATAGCATCATCAGTCCTACAGTGAAAATTCAGCAGTGCAAACACAGTAGTTGAAACAAGATGTACAAGGAGACACCTTGGGAGGAGATGTGTCTGTATTTGGAAGATTCGAGCTGAGGTAACAATGATTTACAAGCAGCTGTTTCTCTATAGGGCTGGAAACTGCTGGATAATTTTAATTCTTTCAGACACCCCCCTTTTAAAATGCAATCCCTGCTTCTCGGAACTCACCATCTTGCACGTTATGGAGAACTAACTCATTTTTTCCTGGAAAGGAATTCCAAAGTAGGTGTTAGGCATTTCTTTACTTAATATACAGTAATAAAAGAAAGTCTTCTCCTTGTATTTTCTAAGGCTAACAGCTTTTTGAAGCAAGTACTTTAAATGTGAGGCTTGTTAGGGCAGCACAGCTGGAAGCTACAAGAAACTTAGCCAAAAAAAAGTCTGTTATAAAGGAAAACGTGCAGGCCAAGGTGTGCAAAAGTGGCTAATGACTTTGGACACCTAGCCTGAAAGATCCTACAAGAAACGGGGCTTTTGGCAGAGAGGCCTTTGAAAGCACATGGTTCACCAGCACCTGCTTTCTGAGAGTCAGATTTATTTAATGCCCAGGCAACCCAGCACTAAAAATATCAGCTGTCCTAGAAATCCAGAGGGACACATGAGGGACCTCCACGGACCTGTCACAAAGATAGAAAGGAAAGCATGCGTTTATGCTTATTTGGTTAAAAACAGACATAAATGCAAAACAAGATTTCATCTAGAGAATCTATTACACCGATGAAACAACCTCCAGCTATCCCAATATAACAAGATGTCAGTCTGACTGGGCCAGGGAGAGAACAATTAGTTTCTGCACCTGTACAGTCCTATCAGACTATCCCAGTTATGAAGAATTCCTCAGCTGGGACTTGCATCTTCAAGCGTATTAATCAGGAGGTCTGCTTTCCCTTCCTTATCCTTCATTTTGAATGGATAGGTGTGTGGTACAGCCTAGCTCTGCAAGCGAATCTGGGATCCACTCCAAGCATGGAGAAACTTCATAGTTCAGAACCTGAAGTCGTCATGGCTGAGAATTCCCCCAGACCGCATGGAGTATTTTTCCCTGTGTTTTCTTTTCATCTACCAGTGGTGCTTTCCCTTTTACATGTGACCAGAAAAAAAGTCTAGTGCCAGGTACAGGCATCAGCTGTAAACCCTGAGGGTTGGTGTATCTGAAAGAACACCACCTTCCAACTAATGAATTAAAAGGAATTAAGTGCCACAGTATCTGCATAAGCAGGCTCAGCTTTGTTGACAGAAGCCAGCACAAGTGGCTGCAGAGAAAAATACACAAGCAAGAAGGAAAAAGGCTATTCAAGTGAGAAAGAAGTGTGTTCTGTTTACAGTGTCATCTGTATCATCGCAACCCTTGTCTCTATGCATCTGCAGTTCTGTGAGCATGCGATAGATAAATCAACAGTTTGCTCCGTCTCACCAAACTATGTTGGAACTTCAGGGCTGCCCACATGCTCTCAAACCAACCCCGAGCAGGCAATAAACATGATGCAGAACACATACTGTACGTCTTCCTGGAGCTGGCCTAACAGTCTCGTCTGGATTCTTAGCTGTTCTTGCCCACATAGAGTCCTTCAGGTGTAAGCAAACCAGTGGTGGTCTTCCTTTTCAAACGCTACACTCAGGGGCTTGCAGCTCAGCTACATCCCCTTGCATGCCCTTCACTGATTTACTACATGCATTTTGCTATACACTTAATGAACACTAAACGTAGGAAAAGGAGAGGGAAAATAGGTACGTGCTAGCCAACAAACTTTCTTCAAGTTATTCTATGTCTGACAGGTACGTATTTCTCTTCCAGTAGCTAGATGAAGGTCACCAATAAAATGTATAGGAGGGACTCTGTGGTGAACTGATACACAAAGTCTTTTTTCTCTCTCTTTTATAAAGCAGTTCTGAAGTGTCTGTGTTAATCTGAGCCTGCTCTGCTGCCTGTGGAACATGACCAATTTTACTGGCAGTAGCAGGGGGAACATTCCGGGGACCACAATTCTCCACACATGCAGGGTTTACACAGGCACCCTGTTTTGCTGGGCTGGCTCTCATGCCACTGCCAGGGTGTCTACCTTAGTTAACCCCCCTAGCTGCAGGGCCAGCTGCCTTACACCTCCTCCAAACAGGCACAAAGACTGAACAGTGACAAAGGACACAGTGACATAGTGGCAACTCAACCAGTCTGACACCCCTTGAATCACTGCTCCTGAGGCTGTTGAAGGTGAAGATCTAAGCCCCAGGACTCATCTCAAGAACCTCTTTCTGGAAGGCCGAGTAAGCTCCGGGGACCACCATGTAAAGCAGGCACAGGACTCAACTGTGGGATGCTTAGGATGAATATTGGGATTAGGCAAAAGTATTCAAGGAGCATATAAGACTTATGAGAGGTTTGGGGGAAGGATGAGGAGAATGGAAGGGAGTGATCAAGCTGGAGAACAAGTGCAGGAAAATGCAGAGAGGATCAGGCAGGGAATCAATGAAGCTAACAGTGTGATTACTGATTACTAAGGAGCTGTAGGTTGGTAACACTGGACTTGGGAGCCAGGTACAAGATCAATACATGACATGGGGTTTTCTAGCCAGCCTGGCTAATTGCTTGGCTTCTCCCATCATGCTAACCTGTTCATGGCTAGCTGTGTACATGAATTTGTGGTTAACCAGGACAAGGGAAGACAGATGGTGGAAGAATCCCCAGCCCACTGGATGTAGCTGCTCTAAAGCACTACCAGGAAAAAGGTGAAGATATGAAGATAATCACCTTCCTGAGACAAAGGACCACATGTGAAGTGCTATACCCAGAATTTCACCCAGTCACCTGAGGTGGCTTTGTTTGACTCATGCTGGATGCACTTTGCAGAAACGCAAAGGGAAACATTCTTGGATTGAATTTTTGAACATGAGAAACAGGCTGATTAAAATAGTGAATGCTGTTGAATCTTCCTCACAGAATCTTTTTGCAGTTCCAAAATACAGACCTTTCAACTACCGCA
>VZRI01002515.1:232580-269891 GCA_013397515.1 Upupa epops | reverse complement strand
CCCCCCCAGCATAAACAAGCCAGTGATGTCAATCTTCTAGATGAGTTATGCTCAGACAGGTTTACACACATGCAAAGGAACAAAGAGATTCAAATCCAATTTCAAGATCACTGTCAAGTTAAAAAGCTGAGATTTTGAAAGCCAGCTATCAGGCACTCCACTACGAATCTGGAAAGAATCATAGAATCACTAGGGATCAGAAGGGACCTCGAAAGATCATCCAGTCCAATCCCCCTGCCACAGCAGGATCACCTAGACCAAGTCGCACAGGAACACATCCAGGCAGGTCTGGAATGCCTCCAGAGAAGGAGACTCCACAACCCCCCTGGGCAGCCTGTTCCAATGCTTCGGTACCCTCCCTGGGAAGAAGTTCCTTCTGATACTTATACAGAATCTCCCCTGTTCCAGCTTGCACCCATTGCAAATATCAAGACAAGCTTCTCCAGTTACACGTATCTCCTGCGGAAGGGCAAATATGATCATACAGATCCCATGTAATAAAATTATAGAGACTATTCACCCATTTCCCAGCCAGTTTTGAACAAAGCATCACATACCTGGAGAACAATTACTGAGTCTTAAGCAATGTTTTGGCATTTTTCCATGGCCTTTACTGTGACAACAGAGCTGCTCCAGAATCTTTTCAGGAGGGACCTATGTTATGTGGCAGCCAATAACCTTTATGGTAAAACTGCAATGAAAATGTCGCTTACTGTAATGAGCAGAGATCATAAGTTCAGCCCCCAGCTACCTTTCTATTATTTTTCATTACAGTTTTTCCAGGTTTGTTACGCTTCAAGAGTACTCAGGGAATTACACCAAACTAGGCTCACTAGTCAGCTCTTCATTACTCAGACCACACTGAAACTGAGCAATCAGCAAACTGAAGCAGCAGCTGAGGTAACACAAGACACTAACATTTGTTTGAGCATTTACCATTTCTTTTTTAGCTTGTCCTCCTTCTGAAAGCTCTGTTCTGTAAAACAAACTTGCCGACAGTTGGAGGCGGTTCTGAAACAAGGGGAAAACCACATAACATTTTTTCACACCTTGAGTGAGGGACTGGGCTTCCTTTCGTCTACCAGAAACAAACTGTGACATTCTCATGATCTCCTGACAGCAGAGTTTTTACTACATTTGTGTTCCACAGTGCTGGATGAGCTGGGCAAGACAAGAAGTCGCACGTGCTGTGTGAATCCTTGTCCCTGCTCCATTGAAGACTTTTACATTGGATTCTCCTCCTCTTGCAAAGGAAGAAGCTGACCACCCCTTCAAGAAACAACAGTTATAGTGGTGTCACTAAGTTCTGATGCCATCCAGCCTGCACGACTTTCAAAGCTGCTTTCAGTGTTTTCCAAGACCCATGGTAGGGGGTTGGACTTGACCTCTTGGGGTCTCTTACAGCTTTAACAATTCTGTGATACTGTGGTGAAGAACACAGAGTCTTTCAGAAGGCCACCTTCTCCCCTGATGTCCCTCACGATGAAATAGTAATACAGTGTCAGCCTGCTTTTGATTTCACCAAAATGAACACAAGTTTCGCTTCTGGTTTCAGTAGGTGCAAGTCTTGGCCTTTAATCTATTCCTGGCAACTGAAAATCCACTGGTTCACACTGCGCAGCATGGGCTACCCCATTATATGGGTCTTCTCAGAAGTCATCTACCTTTCTTACATTATCTCTCTTCTAAACAGAGTAACCTGGAAAGTGCAAAAAACCCTCTAGATTGCTTAAGAATTACAATAGGGGTTTGACAATAATTTGTTGTAATTACTGTAAGCCTGTAATCTGTTGTAATTACTGAGACATAACCCTGAGACCAAGCAGAAACACACACTGCTTTACAGTGTTGACCAAGCAGTACATCTTTGTTATTTAAACCATTATTAGCCATGCAAGTGAACAGGCAAACTGCCCTTGCAGTGCAGCTCACACACCCCAAACTATATAGCAACACAGGAACACCCCTAGGCTGGCTATCAGTATTGCCATGCAAACTATGTCTTCTCATCAAGCTCTAGCAATAGCTAGGCACAGTGAGTCACTCTGTAAACTTTTTAATGCGTGCAACAACCAGAACAGTTTCTCCTACAAGGAAGGTGGGATTATGTGTGCTGGTATTATCTGGTTTTGCTGAACACCCTTCTGCCAGAGGTAGGCAGCATTCATCCTAAATCAGTGCTTATGTAGGCTCATGAGCTAGAGGGACAAATATGGAACTTCTTACCTTACTCAATCATCAGACATTTGCAAAAGGCACCCATGGGAGCCTTCAAGAGTAATGAAAAATAAACCAGTGGTTTCAACTGCTTCTGGGAAGAAGGAGCTTGGAGTTAAAACCACTGGCACTGAATCAGCCCAAGTGCTACAGGAGCAAGGACGGCAGAAAGTTCAACAACTGGGAGCCAAACCCCAAGCTGCAGTCTTTTGAGGACGAAGGTAGGACATGTCTTTGTGTCTTCTCAGACATATGGAATGATAGAATCATCAGGGATCAGAAGGGACCTCGAAAGCTCATCTAGTCCAGTCCCCCTTCCACAGCAGGACACCCAGTCCAGGACCAGGTGGGTTTCAAATGTCTTCAGAGGAGACTTCACAACCCCCCTGGGCAGCCCCCTCCAGTGCCCCATCACCCTCACTGGGAAGAAGTCATAGAATCAGGGTTGGAAGGGACCACAGGACCATCCAGTTCTAACCCCTCTGCCACAGACACCCCACCCTAGAGCAGGCTGGCCAGAGCCTCATCCAGTCCGGCCTTGGAAAACAAACGTCAGTTAGGGCAAACATGGTATCTGGAGTACTGGTTCATCAGGCTACTAAAATGTTTGCCAAATCCCAGCCTATGCATGCAAGGTAGGAAACAGGCGCCCTCTTATTTCTGAAACTGTCCTAGTTACGACAAATGCAGGGTGGGAAGAATAAAGTGGCAAAGGATTTGTCAACAGCTTGCTGTCACTGAGAAAGCACTTCATTAGCCTGTCAATTACACAGGGTCTAGGAGATGTCTTTATTGACCACTCACTGCCAAATGATCCATCATCTATATAAAGCTCTTCTTATGCAATGATCTTACTGACTCACGTGATCATGAGATCTATAGTGAACAAATAGCTGTACTAAGTCCCAGATTGCTCTGATTTAAGAAAAAGAAACCCCAAGTTGTAAGATCCCACCAACATCTCATCAGCTAGGATGTATTCCCTGCTCACAGCAAACACATTAAATTAAGATGAATTTTTAATGCATAGGTAGGGCAAGAACTCTCAGTGAACAGAAATCCTTATACCAGCCACCATTTCTCACTCCTGTGGCTATTTGTGCTTATGGGATTTCTTTTGAAATAGAGGGAGTCTGCAATTTCTGCTTCCTCAATTTAGCATGGAAGTACCCAGTGATGGATGTTCAATTCTGTATGCTCTGTGTGATTTGGTCCCTCAGCCCCTAATGGGGTTAGGATAATGCTGCAAATGGCTAATTGACCCTGCGGTGGCTTTAACAACTGGCAGTCACTTCACATAGCTAGCAGCATTTCTGTAATGCACAAGCTCCTAGCCCTTGCTTGCTTTGCTTTGTTCTACCTGTTTTATCACTTCATGATAAAGCCGCATCAAAGACAGCAGGAGCAACCTGTTCTGGCATCTCCATCTGGCACTATATATCAGACTGGTGCTGCTCGAGTGGATTAGCTTCAGATCCCTGTTGGCAGATCAAAGGCAGCAATAATAACCACAAATCAATTCCTCTTTAAGGCCTAAACCATCTTCTCCCTCACATAGGATGCCTCATTTCTTCACCACCCTAGAGCCCTTATGAATACCAACTTTGCCTAGGAACAATAGTTGTATGCAGATACTCAGACCCTGGAGAATTCAGTGTTGTGCTTTCAGCTGTTTTCTCCAATTCACTGACAAACAAAATGAGCAGCATCAGTGCAGAGGGGCTGATGTAGATGAAATACTTGAGTCCCTGAAAGCTGCCTGGTGCCAAAGTCAGGGCATACGGAGAAGATGGTTTGTTTCCCCCTCTCTTCCACTTGATTAGCTAGTACTCTAGAAAACAGAAATCAGAAAGAGGATTCACAAAGTTTGAGATCCACACGACTGCTCCAATACAGGGGGAACATCTGGTCCCTTTTGCCACGACTATGCTTACATTCTTGAGGTCATGCTTGAGCTCTTGATGCTCACCTGCTAAATCCTGGTAAGGCAGTGGCTGTGCCTGGCTTTACGGTCAAAATGAGATTTTCACTGCAGGAGAAGTACCTTTTGTTTGCTCCCTCTCTGTAATACCTTCACAGGGACAAACCTGTATATACCATAATGTAGTTAGGCAGTTCCCTGGGACTCAAAGCACTCAGACATATTGTGGCAAAAACATAGGGGCCTGAAGAACATTTTGTCTTAAAATTGACTACAAATAGAGATGACTTGGATCCTGATTTTTTCAGTATTAAGACACAGTTCTACTTGACTGACTTTATTACTGGTAAGTTTTTTACTGCCTCAGCATAGTGCGTATTGCTCATAGTTGCTCATAATTTGAAAAACTGTAACTGTACTATTTCTAGATAATTTTTAAAACTATGACAAAGATGTATGCTACTGCAGAAAAATGGCAAGCCTATAAATACTGCACACGTTTGAGTCAATCAAGCACAAAGAGTATTACTTTTTCTGATAGCATTATTCTTTTACATGCTAGTGAAAGTATAAAGTCACGAGGATTAATCAAAGATAAAAAAAAAAAGGAGATCATACTCTTCCTCCCTCCTCCACTCCTGAGCTTAGAAAAATATCCTAAAAAGAAGAAAAAACCCGACACTGGCATGTTCAAAGCCAGTTTAATAAACCTTGGGGAAAGCCTCAATGCTGAAGTTGCCTTGCTGGTAGTACCTAAAGCACCGCTACTAAAGCAATACAATAAAGTTTATGAACTTGTCTTCACTGCTGCATAATTTATCTTTGAGAAACGATACAGTGACAAACAACTGCTCTTGGCAAATCTCTTCTGGGCCTCAATGGGCTGCTGTTTTTATCATGGCAAGTAAATGGACTGAGATTTAACTCCAAACTCAAAAGGGATAGAGTATATTTCTGTATTAATGAAAACCGCTTAATTCAGAAGTTAAACACTACTATACTCAAGTGTTTCCTTACGCTCTGCATCAACTTCCCAACTAAGTCCTTTAGAGATATTTTACACTAGTATCAAAAGAAAAACATTTCTTCCTGTTGAAGGAACATTCCCTTTTGTCCTATTAGCTTCTTGCCTAACTTGACCCAAATGCATCCCTTCATTAAGAAAATCCCAATCCAAACCAAACCCCCCCACCCCACCCCGAACCCTACTGCAAACACAAACTGAACATAACTCCAGCAACCAAAGCCAAATGTACCACTGTGATGGAACGGAGACCCGCAGAACTAGAGTCAACCAGGATCAACCACTGAGGACATCCAGCATCAGTCTGTAGAGCAGCTTTGTATGAAAACTGAGAGATAATTCAGCACAGCCTGGAAAAAAACAACTGTACTGAGGGACCCATGATCTACGTGCACACAAGGGTAGTTTTCACCCCTGATATTGTGTGTGCTGGCTGAGAAGTATTTCTCTATGTATTTGTGTGCAACAAACTAATTTCGGGATGCTGGAGCATTGTCTTATTGATTTGAGTGCAAACAAGAAAGTCTAAGAGGAAAGGTGTCTCTACCTTTGTGTGTATCATATGTGTATGCATATGGTTTGGGACCTCTTGCAGTTGTCTCAGACACAGCCGTCTGAGACATCTAGATCTGTGGGTAACAGCTTATAGAGCAAAGAGCCAGTGGATGGCTCCGTCATCTTTGCAGCATTAAGGATCCCCTCTATCCTCCCACATCCTTGCAGCACTTGCTCCTAGTACAGTTTAGAAATGCTGATGCCTAGAATCAATTGCCTTAGGGATGGAAAGAAAGTAAGAGCTATGGAAAGTACAGAAGAAAGGAAGGAAGACCAAGAGGACAGAGACACACAAACATTCATAGTGGAAAAGCAGCTGACCCTGGTGTGGTAAAAAGAGGATGACACCAGTGTATTGCAAGAAACACACAGGCAACTCTCACTTTAGTGAAGACAGGGAGCATGAAGTGAATGAAGAAATAGATGAGTGTTCAGACCATGTGAATTCAAGGAGGCCTGATGATGTAAAACAGAAGAACATATCGAGTCCTTGACTAATGTAAGTAGCACACCCTCAAATGCTGTGCAAGTTTTCCTCAGTCTAGGTTTTTCGGTGCCATTAATTCAAGACTAAGCACGTTCAGTTTCCATAAGAATCTGCAAAGACTGCAGCAGACCCTTCCCCATTTAAACATACATGGTGCTTTTGTCACTTCTTCACATCCATCTTCCAGCCACATTAACTCGGTTAATGAAAAAATAAATGTTGCAAAAGGGATGTATTAACTTAGCCAATACCAAAGACATTAATTTTAAAGATGCTATTTACTTCCTATCAGAGTCATCATATATCTTGATCTTGAGCAGCTCTTAGCCCTTGTCCAGATTGTGACTCTATGCTATGGAGACAAACTCTCCTGACTAGCCTTCCTGATCATGATTCATTCATTTGACATCTTTAGTACTGTACTCACTTGATGGGCTTCACGTATTTAGTAGAAGTCAGTAATTCTTACTTAAGCAAAAGGGAAGTTTGAAGTTCAAATCCTGCAGAGTGATTTACTGTGAAGTATGAACACAATACAGCTGAAATTGTCTGCTGGAAGGGAGAAGTTACCTAGCTCCAAAGACAAGTTGGCCTCATGTTTTTTTTGCAGCTCCATCAAGAAAGTGGGTGGGTCCCAAGTCTTATCTCCCATCTTCCCAAGGGATAAGTGCTAGGTTCAGTGAGCTGCCTACAAGTATCACTAAGCTTCATAAAGACTGATGTTACGTCCTAAGAGAGCAGATGCAAGACCTCAGTGAAGAGGCTCATGCAGGTAACTTGCTTTCCCTTACACAGTCTAAAACAGACGTCAACTGCATTTTCCCTAAACTAAAAGAAAAAAAATTAGAGAGCACACAAAAAAAAGGTCAAGTCATGGTTACTCTTCAGGGTTTTTTTTTATTTGCCAAAAGAACTAGGCAGCCAGCATGGAAGAGCCAGTACAGCCTCTGGGATGCATGAGTGGTGCTCTCAAGGCATAGAGATTCTGGGAATTATCTCCATAGCAGTCACCGCTAGAATGAAAGCAAATATTTTCAAGATCAGAAGAGGTGGCAGAGCTCTGTCAGAAAAGATGCCAACAGGTAACTTTGGAACCAGCATACGTGATAGCAAGGCGGGTTTACTTCTACTACCTCTTCATCTGTCCAAACCACGACTGGTTTGCTCGCCAGCAGACACCCAGTCACCTGAGAGCTCTCATGCAGTCTTGCCACATTACTGCCCATCTCCCCAGTGGGGCTCTCTGCCAGAGTCACATGCTGAGTTAGCATTACTGAAGCCCCAGCTGATAGTCTCTTCAGAATTCTTCTGTTCTCCTCCTTCTCGGTCACTATGGCAACACTCATCATCCTGCAAACAGCACCAGCCAGCCTGGGGCTCACTGGCTCTGCACTCAATCCAACTAAGCTGTTTTAGGAATCACCTCTTCTCCCTACGCAGTATTTCTAAACCCCAAGTTTTACTGTCTGCTGAAGTCCCCACATTGACAACGGCTGCCCCAACTGTGGTCCCACTCCAAACTAGGCAAAATGGGTAAATTCAAAACCAAACGTACAGTGTGTTGCCTTAGTATCTATGTATAGACTGGAGTAAAACTGAGGACTCTTCTTAAAGATCCTGGTTCTGGTAAGCAGCCTTCCCTTTTAAAAGCTGTAGGTAGCCAAAATAAAATCAGTGAGGTGAGGACAAAATAGCATGGCTTTCCTTTGATGTAGACTTTTTCTGAGATGTCTTCCTTACTTGCTGTTTTGTTTAACGGGCTGTGACTGTATCCTGTTATTCCCCACATTGTAATCATTCCATACCTACATTATTCCTGGCCCGCGAGAAACAAGATCTAATTTAACTTGATTCTGTTGCTAAGGATTGTTTACTATATTCTTGAAATACTATTTTATTAGTGGCAACTTTAGATCAAATCTTCTCACCACATTTCTGAATATATAGGTTTTTTAATTTGGAAACGATTATTAGTAAAGAGGAGAATACAGTTACATTGCTTTTAAAAAGTCTGCCAGAACAACGAACAAAAAATCAGGGGCTCACAGCTTCAAGTTAAAATACTCATCAAATCAAACAAAAATAGTCTGAATGAAGAAAGGCATTTTGTGAAGGAGTTTTTCATGATTTTGGTAAAAATTAGTTTAATAGTGCTGCTGTTTACGGGGATAAAAACTACACATGCTACAATGGGAGACCTGTAACACCTCTCAATACATGGGAGAAAACAACATTTTCTTTCAGCAGGAAAAAGTCATTTTCGTTGAGGCAGTATATAATTTTCCACACACAAATGTGTTCATCCAAACCCAACCTACATGTCTCTGTACCTTATGCTCAAATTTTCTCTTACTGCGTTCAATACATTAAGTGCTGCCTAACTCCCACCTCCCGAATTCAGAAAAAAACCCCATTTTTTTCCTTTGAAAAACCCCCCTTTTTGAAATAGAATGTTTTCTTATTGTTATAGTCTGCAACTTAGAGGCTGATAACAACCATTAGTTAACAACCTACCCATTACCCTGGAAAGTATTAACAACGTGTGAACCACTGCTGGAAGAAACTGTCCAAAGAAAAGGGCAGAGCAGGCTCCATGATTCATCCTCTTCTGAAGAACAAAAAAGTACTAGTGGTTTACTACTCAAAAAACCTTGTTCTTTTGTCCTCCCCTGCTGCCTAACCTTCCCTAGCCAGCAAAGGAAAGCCACAGCAAGGACAAGGGTTTTCTACCCCTGTACACACTCATGCCTCTAGGTCAGCATCTAGATCCTGGAAGCTGGAGCCACGCTGCCACCCTACAGACAGGGAGACACTTGACACACTGCCGAACACGGCACGCTGAAGGCTTCGCACCCTTTTACATGCTTCAGCAACCAAGTCAAAGCATTTTCTAGTTATCATATTAAAAGAGAGGAGGGAATGTACTGAAACTTGCACTTTTCTAGAAGAAAAGAGAAGAGCCAGAACTGCTCAGATTAATTTTAAAGGCTGTTAGTTCAAGCTACGATCCCAAAATAACATGACTCAAATAATTCTAAGTAGTCACAGTTTAGCAATACAGTGGTATTAAAGGAAGCGTGGTCTATCCAAAGTGAATGTAACATGGTGAACAACATTCACGAGAAGGAAACTCTGAGTTGTTACAAAGAGGAGAGAAGTGAAAAACTGCGTTGGTTGTGACATTGTCATTTGTCCATTATACCTCCCACGTCCTGACTGGTAATGGGAAGGATGACAACATCCCTTTATACTTTATATTTTGATTATTTGGTGTCCTTGATTTCTGTTTTTACTAAATTCTCCATTTTTCTGCTATTGCTGCACTTCCTCCCTATTTCTTCCCTTTGCCTAATCAGCTGCTTCTCCTCATTTATCTTCCCTGTCGAAAATCTTGGATCTTTCCATTTCTCTTTCCAGCTCATCAGCCTTTGCCTTTTTACTGGTCTTCCTCCTATACCATTTATATGCTCTTTTCTTTCCTTGTTTCTCAACGTTTTATCACTTCTTTGTTTTTTACATAGGACACTCATCGCTCCATCTGTGCTCCCTTTTTGCCTCTCAGGTGGTTGGATCTGAATAGGAGTCACTGTATTGAGATATTTAAGAAGGAAAAAATAATGACTCTTTCTAGTATTTTCCTTAGCAGATGGACACATGCTCTACAGAGGAGATCAGCTGTGAAGAGTTTTACGGTAATTCCCTGAATCCCGTGCCATCATTCCAAAAAAACCTTAGGAATTCCTTTTTAAATAATTCTATGAACAGTTTAACATAAATCTTTATGGGAATTGCAATAAGATATTTTTTTCCCTTTAAAAGTAGGCATGAAATGAAAGTTATGAGTGACACCTGTCATATTTTAAATTCCTTTATAAAATTTAGTAGTGGCAGCAACAGATGCAGCATAAAACACTGTGAAATGATCTCCTTAATAGAGCATTCTTTAAGGAAAACAGCTTCATCACTGACAGTCTTTTAGTAACACAGGAGATGGCTTTCCAGAAGATATTTGCTGCTGTTCTATCAGAGGTAATTAAACTACAGAAGGTGATTTATTCTTTTGCAGCCATGTAGTTGAGCATTCGAAAGCCATTGTTGATACCTTATGAAAGTATCAGCTGACGCAGAACACAATTACTCCCACTAAAACTGTGTTTACAACACAAAGAGCCACTAAAATTCTACAAAATGCCATTTATTGTCAAAACATGAATGCGTTATTCCACAAAGGACTGCGCACTGAAGGTAGAAATGCTGTCACCAAATGTATGTCTCTTCTTCACCCTTCCCCCAGCTCTCCCTTTCCTATGATTGACAGTGATTTTCTGAGAGCAGACATTATATCTCGAAGCAAGAAAATCCGTGTACATAAACAATAGTTTTACATGAATCCTATTGCAGCTCTATTGATTACTAAAGGAAGCTGTAGGCAACACAATACATAAATATACATATATATTTTAAAAAAAACCCAGTGTGTAGAGTGGAAAAAAACCCTTATATATAGAAATTCAAAGGAGTATCAATATCTCATGTATTTTCCCCATGATATTAACTAATCCAGCAAAAAGGATCCTTGATATGTCATTTGCTGATTGATGAGCACAGAGAGCTGAGACCCGAGCACAGAATTTTATTGCTGAAGACATTTTCATCTGCAGCCAAATCACCAGGGAAACACTTTGTCAAACAACTTCATTCTGCAGGGAGAAGTTGTGACAATATTGGCAACTTAAGAATTTTGTTCTGTTTTTTGCAATAGCATCTACCTGCCTATGCTGAGACATATTTACAGCAGCGCTGCCACCCATGTACATGTCCAGCTTAAGACCCAGGAAGGAGTGTATCACACGAGTATGTAAACACATGTAAAAAGAGATGCTCACAAGCTCTGTATGACTCTAATATCAAACCCCCCTACTCTCATAATAATAACTGATCTTACATCAAGCACCTGCAGGGCTACAAATTGCTCCTGGTTTTCTAGAGCTCAAGTACCACTTTTACCCTTTTCTGTGCTGACTTTGGGATGGCGGGTGTGTGTGGGGAGGTGTGTGGGGGTGTGAGAAGGTGTGCTTGCAATGTGGGGGGAAATGAGTCTAACAAAATGCTGCTACATTTTATACCACCCACTTAGATGGGTGGTATAGGGTGGTATAGATGTTAAGTACAGTAGGACATCATGGGTTAACATAGGTGCACTCCTATCATCTTGCTGCTCCCCAAACTGCTAAGGAATCTGAGTCCTGGTCATCGTCTTGAAGCTTCTAATTATTTTATGTCTGGAATGAAATTCCCAGGTTTCACAGTGTTTTACTGCAGTGGCAGCAAAAGTGACCCATGGATAAATTTTCTCAATGGACCAACAGTCACTCCATGTTCTCAGTGGCTCAGCTACGCTGTCCAATGGGCTACACCTGATAAATCAGAAACAAGTAGCTCCAAATCAAGATCTACAGACAAAATTGAACATACAATTCCTTTGTCCATAGACGAGCATAAGAAAACAAATGAACGGCCAAACAGACAGGTTAAGACTACCTTGCTCATGATAGAGTAGGGGAAGTAAAGAGGGTTACAATTTCTCTGCAGATACACAATTACAAGTTTCTCCTTGGAATTTCAGGGTTAAATCCTCCAAGCCTCATTGATAATTCTGCATCTGAAAATGGGGGGTTAAGCTGAATAATCATGTTTTTTCCCAGAGACGCTCCCTAGGTACTGAGATGCCATTTTACGCAGGCAATGCGCCAATGGCGTTGCTCCAGCTGCTAATTTAAAGGATGGGGGATCAAGTGTTTAATACTAGCTGCCAGTCAGTTTGCAAATAAAAAAGCTTTCATCCAGTGCTGAGCATCCATTTCCACCATTGCTGTCACCACAGGATCCACTCAAACCCCCACTGCTGCTCATCTTCCTGATGCTGCCCTTTGGAAATTCACACAGAATTATGCTTTCACAAAACCCCACCATGCCACATGTACACCAAGCAAAAAATCATGCTGAAACACACTCTGAGCAGGCTACCATCGATAGCTTTTTTCAGATACAAACACGTTTTAACAGTGAGCTCTTCTGAAATGTGCTTGTGTCACCTACTCTTACTTGAAATCCTCAAGCCAAGTCCCACCTCAGACAGATTGCCCCCTCTGCTTCTAAGGGACAAAGGCTAAATGACTTAATGTGAGATTTTAAAACTGCAACTCTTCATAACTGCTGTTTCACTTGCTCTTTTTTCATAAAAGCTGAATTAAAAAAACCCCAACACATTCTTTCCTACACCCTGAACAGCTCAGTAAAAACAAGTGGGTGGGTCTTTTCCTGGCTGAATTACAATGTGAGTAGAGCCATGTGCCTAACGCTCTTGTCTGAGACCATCTACGGATCTTTGTAATTGACAGTGGTGCTCTTCCTATAAGAGGAAGTGCACAGCACTAAGATGCTTTTTGCAGTGGCTGATCAGGAAAGCACCCAGTGTCCTGCTTCTTTGTCCTTGGTGGGAAAGGTATAAACAATTCCTTTGGGAATCAGCCTGACACTGCTGTTCTTGTTCTAGCAGATCACTTGTATACAGATTTTTTACCACGTGTCTCTGCTTTGTGATTTTTGGCTTGTTGATCTCTAGCTGGTTACTACAGCTTTAAAGTTTAAATGGCACACATTAAAACAACCAATGCAGACAGCAATGCAGTAGTCCTTAAACTCAAGAAGACAGAGTATGTGAGGACAGGTTCGTGAAGACCTTGTCCAGCTAAAGAGGAAGCAGTTTTCCCTTTCTATCAGAGTGCATGGATACAACTTGTTGCAGACACTGCTGCATTAATGTGACGTGTTTAGAATGCCTTGGCTTGTTCAGCAGTACTGATCTTTCTGTGTGCCTGTCAGATCAGCGCATGCCTTCCTCAGAACCACTTCCTGGAATGCTGGGCAGAGAGGCATGTGGTCCTGCAAGAGGGTCCAATCCAGATGGCTCCACCAGGAGCTGCGGCAGTGAGAAACGCAGGCTGTTTGCAAAGGTCTTTGATTCAGTGTGCTGGAAGGATGCATCCATGGCCCTTCACAGACCACACCGCAGCACAGCTTCTCCTCAAGTTTCCTATATTTGTTGAGGACTCTGACCAAATGATCTACATTTGTTAATGTTCTGTCCTGCTACCGGGTTAAAATTTTTGGCAAATGGCTCGCCCCATCTGGTCTTTTCCACTGGCAAAAGGAGACAGGAGCAAGCAGTTAAGGTATGGTCCTGAGCATACCTGGACAAGCTGCGAATGGAAAGAAATGATGAGCTACCTCCTCAGTACCATAAAAACATGTGTGGCTTTTTACTCTTCTAAACATAAATATAGCTACACATAGTTTCACCATGAAGATCTGTTAAAAAACAGAAGCAAACTAAAATACCCAAGAAATGACAGCTCAGCTATTACTGTCAGTAAACAAGTTCTACAAGAGCCCCTAGAATGACTTCACTTAAGACAGAAAAGCGTTTTGAGTGAAGAGGGCAGACAAGAAGGGTTTTGATCGTTTTTTTTTCATAAACACTTCACTACTACAGTCTAACCTGGTGAAACTACATTTCAGTAGCAATGTATGTGCTGTTTTTTGTTTATATTTAAGCCACCAAGCTTTAATCCTTGTGTACTACTCAAGAGCAATAGCTACAAACAGCATCTCTACTGGTCTAAAGGGAGTTTAGATACCTTCATCACAGATGCAGGGCATGTAAATAAGAAATAATTCCTCATTCTGAAAGTGTTGGGCTTTGGAGAGTGTAAAGCTTATCCTACAACTTGGAAGTTGTTTCCACAAGGAACTTCATTTTTGCAGCTCAGAATTACAACATAAAAGCACTGCCTTTCCACGTTAAACGTAACGCACTACCTGCTTGTGTTTGAGTCAGCAATGTGGCTGCACCGAAGTGACACTGCCTCTCTGAGACCGAGGACATAGCTGGTCTTACCAAATCATACTAATGCTGCTCCACCTGAGGAAGGTGAACCCCACAGTTTAAATTGATGCCAGAAGGCTGTTACTATGAACTTATTACCTAACAACAGGCTTTAGGGTACAAATGCTCAAATCACTTAACGTGAATCACAGAATGGTAGGGGTTGGAAGGAACCTCTGAAGATCACCTAGCCCAACCTCCCTGCTAGAGCAGGATCACCTAGAGAACACTGCACAGCAACACATTCAAGTGGGTCTCCATGTCTCCAGACATTCAAAACCTTACTGGGCAGCCAGTTCTAGTGCTCTGTTACCCTCGCTGTGACAAAGCTTTTCCCTATATTTAGATAGAACCTCCTGTGCTCTGGTTGCAACCCATTGCCTCTTGCTTTGTCACTGGGCAAAAAGGAGAATGGTTCTCTTTTAGCTGTAGAACAAGAGAGCTATACAGTAACTAACCAAGAAGGCATGTCACCATTCTGTGCACACAGTCTCTCCATAACTGGTCCTGCTGATCTGTTTTTAAAGAAAGCAAAAGCGAGAGTGGTGAAAGGCAAGAGCAGTCAACACCAGGAGGCAAAGAACATAGCTGGTGCAGTTTCCTCACTGGTGTCCCACTGCTGAGGGGGAGTTGCACAGTTAAGGTCAGAACTGAGCAACTGCAAATGCTGCACATTTAATCTTGCTTCAAAACTATTATTTAATCCTTAATATATTGCTGTCACCAGCTGAACACCAGAAATAGTATGAAATTAGGCTTCAGTATTTATTCATGAGATTGAATTTGAGCAGTTCTTTACAGCATTACAGGCCTGAGTCTTCTTTCATTTGCTCACACATAGAAAAGGAGTAATTCTTCTGAGGTCAATGTCAGTGCAAGGAAAGGACAAGTAATGCCTTAAAAACAGGGAGGGAGTGATTCCCAGCCTAGGTAGCACCGCCAACAGCAAGCAGCGAAGACATAGGGCTTTGCATTTCAGCTGCACAACAGTGCTGAGCCTTATGTTGTTACATCTTTAGTGTTATTTTTACTCACTGAAGCCAACTCAAATACCTTCTGTCATTGTGAAGATCAGACTTTTCTGTGAAGAACAGACAAAACCAAAGCTTGAAGTATGCTCTGTTTACATGCCACAGGCCTATCCTTGCTACGTGTAAGCTGGAACAGCACAATGGAGAATTGACCTGCTACATCAGTGGACAATCTCTCTCTATACCTGAAGAAGTTAAGAGACAGTGAATTTACAGTACAGATGTTTTTACATCTTACCCTGTTCTTACATCCCAGGGTAAAGGATGTAGCCTTTCACATCAAGTCAAGACTATTCTCAAGAACTCAAAAGGGCAGACTGGCTATAGTGATAAACAAACACGTCCACAGATGACTTGGAAATGTTACCCATGAAATGAAGTCGCATTGGAAACACACAGTGCACCAAGATACCAGCAGATTGGATTTAAATCCAATGAAATTAACAGGATACAAGATTCAGATAGACAGGAACAAAAATAGACAAAATGTAAGGTCCCTTCTTTCCATGCAGAAAATAACTGGGGAAAAAAAAGAGTAATGGATATTTTACAGGCCTGAGTATTAATAATCATCTATATATTCTTCTACTTCCCTTGGGGGAACTGTTCTGACAGTGACAGTATCTCTGACAGACTAGAACACTCTAACTCCATCAGGTACCAACTTAAAATGCCTCTTAGAAAGGCTCCAACACCCATGAGTACCAGAATGCAGGGAGTACCAAATCTGAAAACCCTATCAAAATCTTGATGGTGACAACCACAGCCTCATGCCTACTAGTGATCAGCCATACAAATGAAGGGACCACTGTGTCTGCAAGAAATTTCATCCTGAAGTACAAAGCCAGGTATAAAATCCAACAGACAGTACATTTCAGAACCACAGGAGTGACACTGCAGACAAGCTGTGTCCAGCAGCACAGCAAACATCAGCAACTGAATGGCCAGGACCACTGCCAGGGATCTGCATACGCGGTAACATACTTTCCATCTTCTCTCATTCTTCTCTGGGGATAGCTAATTTTTACCTTGATATGGACAGAAGAAATCCCTCCGTAACAGAAGAATGTAGTTTTGCAAAATTTAAACGCTATCCCAACTTTAAGGAAAGGAAAGGAAAGGCTGAGGAGCCCTGGATAATACAGGAAAAATGTGGAGCTCAGTTTTACCAGTCACTAGGTCAAATAGGTTCTGACCTCTGAGGCTATCACTAAAGTTGAATACCACATCTATCACCAACACAGGGTGATGCAGCTAACTATTTATTAGCCATGCATCCCCTGAACAAAGGTACACACCAAAAATAAGTTGGAAATCAGTGGGGTACATAAGGCCACACTAGGGCAGAGAATTTGTCACTGGAAATCATAGAATCATAGAATCCTTAGGGACGGGAAGGACCGCCGAAAGTTCGTCCAGTCCAATCCCCCTGCCACAGCAGGATCACCTAGACCAAGTCACACAGGAACAGATCCAGGCAGGTCTTGAACGTCTCCAGAGAAGGAGACTCCACAACCCTCCTGGGCAGACTGTTCCAATGCTCCGTTACCCTCCCTGGGAAGAAGGTCCTGCTGATATTTATATGGAACCTCCTGTGTTCCAGCTGGCACCCATTGCCCCTTGTCCTATGACCAGATGACCTTGAGAAGAGCCTGGCTCCATCCTCCTGACACCCACCCCTCACATATTTATAGACATTCATGAGGTCACCCCTCAACCTCCTCTTCTCCAAGCTAAGCAGACCCAGCTCCCTCAGCCTTTCCCCATAAAAGAGCTGTTCAACTTCCTTCATCATCTTTGTTGCTCTATGCTGGGCACCCTCCAGCAGCTCTGTGTCCCTCTTGAACTGAGAGACCCAGAACTGGACACAATACTCCAGATGCGGTCTCATCAGTGCAGAGCAGAGGGGGAGAAGAACCTCCTTTGATCCCTTTGAGACCAGATCTGTGTAGTTTGAAGGAGCATGCTGGAGTAGGAATACATCTATTAGAGTTAAGTCGCTTGTGAATGCTGAAGAACATGAAGTGAGGTTCTCCCCTGCATTGTAATTGCTTATTGAACCATTTGGGCTTTAGAACAATGTCTCTCCTTTACCTGCTTGGCCAGCTCGTTTCCCAAGACAGTCCAGTGTCCTCTGAACCGTGGTTCCCCTTCTGTGAGTCCCTATAACTTTCTCTTGTTGCTGACTCAGGGAACATATGTCTGATGCTTTTCAACACTTAAGTTCTCACCTCTTCTAATTTGGCAAGTCTATGGCATCGCACAAAGAGACTTCAGAGGTTAAAAATGCAGCTTCTAAATTACCAGGATCACACCTTTGCTGCTTGCAAATAATAAGCTTGTCGTCCTTGGGAATTGCTTCTTGCCTTTGCTTGGCTGCCATCAGCATGCAATAACCATCAGGAACTCCTGTGGGAAAACCAGCACCTGTCCCTCAAAAATGCAATGAAATCAACCACTCCTCTTCCAGTCAAGGTTTTCTACAAGGTGGCTATTTATGCCACTTGTAGCATGAACACTCTTCTCGAGTAGGAAATGCAAGGATTTTTTTACATCAGGATCTCATCAGCTTTTCTGAAATTCCCCAGCCAGTACTTAAGAACGAGGTAATTTTTTAATCAAAAGCCTATTCTGCAAGCTGTCTGCCCTCAGGCCCATCTCATTCATCTCTGCAGGCATGGGTTTCAGATTTCTCTTCCAGAGAGCATAAGAGATTGCTATAATTGGATAGCCCCAAGGAAAGTGCTTCAGGCATTAGAGCAACTACAAAAAGATCCCAGTCCAAGCTCTAAGCAATGAAAGATTTCCTCCACTTTGCTAACTGAGGCTTAAGTACTTCAGGGCAAAGCAAAAGCTAAAGAGTTAATTCACTTGTATCTTGCTTCCCTGGCATTCAGACTCAAACTGCCTGTATCCCACTTGTAATAACCTAAAACAATCAGCGTTTTCATCTGTTAAACATCTGTAGTCTGTTAGGATCCTGTAATTAACCTCCTCACCAGCAACTACTACTGCCACAGAAGCACAGCTCCTCACACATTTTCTGTGTTACTTGCAAACCTCTCTTCCCTATTAGTTTCTGGAATTACTGAATGCAAATGCATAAATAACAGATATTTAGCAATCTCTCACTTTGTAAAGTCTGTACTGTATCCTCGCGGCCAAACTGAAGGAGTGTGGACTGGATGAGTGGGTAGTAAGGTGGATTGTGAACTGGCTGCAGGATAGAAGCCAGAGAGTTAATGGGACAGAGTCTAGTTGGAGGCCTGTATCTAGTGGGGTCCCCCAAGGATCAGTACTGGGACCAGTCCTCTTCAATCTATTAATTAATGACTTGGATGAGGGATTAGGGTGCACTGACAGCAAGCTAATGACACAAAGCTGGGTGGTGTCACAGACACCCCAGCAGACTGTGCTGCCATTCCGCAAGACCTGGGCAGGCTAAAGAGCTGGGCAGAGAGAAACTTAATGAGGTACAACAAGGATCAGTGTAGAGTCTGGCATATGGGCAAGAACAGCCCTAGGTACCACTATGGGTTGGGGACTGACCTGTTGGACAGCAGTGTAGGAGAAAGGGACCTGGGGGCAATGGGTACAAGCTGGAACAGAGGAGGCTCCATATAAATAAAAGAAGGAACTTCTTCACAGTGAAGGTACCAGAGCATTGGAACAGGCTGCCCCAGGGAACGTCTCTGGAGACGTTCAAGACCCACCTGGATGTGTTCCTGTGTGACTTGGTCTAGGTGATCTTGCTGTGGCAGGGGGATTGGACTGGATGATCTTTCGATCCCTAATGATTCTATGATTCTAAGGCCAGCCACAAGGTATTTTACTGTAATTACAGCAAGCAGGAAACAAAACTAACTTTCAGCTACTCATTCCCAGTCAGTTCAAATGCACACATCTGGATGACATGCTCAGCTACGTGAAGCATCATCTTTTTAAAAACACATTTCTGTAAGTGAAAATCATACTCCATCACAATTAAGACTTCTCCATGTTTCAATCTGACTATGTCTTTCGCTTTTTCATCCTGAAAAGAGTTGAAATATCCATGTAGAATTGGTGAATATTTATTGAGAGTCAGCATAACACTGAATAACCAAACAAGGGTAAATATATCTGTGCAATCTTCTGTGACGGCTGTGAAAAAGACACTACGTGAAACCCCCCAACCACCAAATCAGATTACTTTTTGGTATTATAAGCTAAGATGAAGCCTTCCCCATTTTAATAAAACTGAATATATAAACTCAGCATTGACAAAAACTCAACCGTTATCTGTAGATACCACTCTCAGATAAAAATGGTCCCTGGGATGACCCAGCACCACACAACAGCAACCCACAGCATGCAGAGTACAGGGAGTAGCTCCCACGATACCCAACATGCTGAATTGAAGATGATACATCTGGACAATACCAGTTAAATCCATAAACACTGTGACTCACTGGACAGATAATAAGGTATCATCTCTTATTGAATTGGGATGTGCAATGATAGACACCCGAAAGAATGACGGATATGCTTCAGTTAGAGGGAGAATTTTTGCTAGACATAGGGATATCAGAGGTAGATCTGAAAAAATATTTACAGCCTTCAGATGCAGCACAAATATCATATCAGAGGTATTTACTGTATCACTTAACCCAGGCAAAGATATAAAACCACTTTTAATGTGTCAGCTTTTAAAGGCAGGCCTTCCAGAAAAATCCAGTTATCCAAAATGCGCTTCCTCTATTTCACGATGCTAGAGTTCTGAAGAATGCATTAATCAAAACTTCTAAGAAGCAGGGTTTTTTATTTTTCCTTTTTGTTTTCAGGGTTGGAACAGAGTAGTGAGGTAAAAAGGACAACAGACCCACCTGGTAAGTTACACACACACACACACACACACACATTCTTTTAACGTGCAGACTGTCAAGAAAGTAAAGATGACCACCATTCACCCAAGTGTGAATAAAACCTCCACAATTATGTTGAGAGGTCCTGTTTCAAAGGCATCAGAATTACCTGTCACACCACAGCACTCTTACACAGGTCTGAGGGACAACTTTGAAAGGCATGTGTCACCAAAATGATTCACCAGAGCCACTGAACCAATTCACAGGAAAACTATTTAAACTGCCAACACCTACAATAAAACTGGGCTGAAAGGAAGAAATATTTGCTCAAAGTTTTAAGTGGGTAAGACACTAATTTTTTCTTTTCAATGAGAAGTCCTCTCTTCATGGGAGTCTTTTACCAAGCACAGGGAATAGCTCTCTGGGAGCACTGGCACCAGTGAAGCAGCTCTCCCACATTAAGATCAGCTTCCAGGGACACTTCCATGTGCTATTTACACTCTTAGGAATTCTTGCAGCTCACCAAACTAAGGGTGCACTCACCTGGGAGGAAAGACTTACAGACTTTCTGCAAGAACACACCCTCCTTGTCAGCACTTTCATTCTGACTACAGATCCAATACGTTTACTACAAATCTTGCTTGAAATCCTGTGATTTCCCAAAGCCTTGCTTTATGGTTGTTCCAATTCTCTGACTACATTTTGCAGTGGGTTTCAAAATCGCCTGGTGGTTTCCAACTTAAAAACTAAACGTATCTCCCAAAGCATCAAAAAATATAACCCATAGATAAACTCACTTCATCTGACTCTTAAAAATATTGTTGTTGGTGTTAAAAATCCAGGAAACATAAATAAGAGCTGGGGCTGCTAGGTGCTATTAAAAGAAAACTATTTCATTTCATGATACGGTTGCTCTGGAGCATCTGTAACTCTGTCAAAACTGAGGCGAGAAATTTTATAGGTAGAAGAAAAATATTTCTTAAGTTCTAGGTGTTTCAAAACTTCCCTATAAGCACATATACTTGCAGAACATACGTGCAAGTGATATGGACGAAGGCTGCCTCTGCTACCTAAGGTGCAGACTACATCTCCAGCAACTGCACCATCTGATGAACAAGCCACAACCAGCAAGCTGAGATGTGAATATACAGCTCATGAGCTGCTACTGAAGGAGCTGGTGCAGATGTCCCCCAGCCACACAGTAAATGGAAGGTGACTTTCAGTGGAGGGGTAAAACTCCTTGGCCTGAGGACATGAGGATGTTTTCCAGGAGAACAGAAGGAGCAGCTGGTACACTGGAAGATGGTGCAACCATGCATCTCATGCCGGCTCCGAGCCTCAGCACAGAAGGGAAGAATACTTGCAGCAGCTGAGATGTTAAAAATAGCTTCTAGCCCAAAAAGTTGAACTGGTCTTGAATTAATCATAGCCTCTGAGTCAGTTACAGAGAGGGTCTAGCAGACCACGGGTCAGCAACCTCACACAAACGGCCTGTCAAACTACATGTATCTACCCAAAACCAGTTAAAAAACCCCAACAGGTACTAGAAGCAACTGTGATTAAAAACAGTCTCTCCTTTAACCAGCAGTATCTATCTTCTGCAAAGGAACCAGTCCTTCTGAGACAACTTAATGGGGAACAAGTGCCAGAGACACTACTTCTCTGGGACATCTCTCAGGAGACTACAATCAGCGTGTGAAGCATGCAGCCCTCTTTGCCTACATACTCACAAAATGCAACCCTTCAACTACTTCTGCTACACAAATCACAGGCATCTGTTGATACAGTGCCTTCTAAGAATAATGTCTATAAATATGTGAGGGGTGGGTGTCAGGAGGATGGAGCCAGGCTCTTCTCAAGGTCATCTGGTGATAGGACAAGGGGCAATGGGTGCAAGCTGGAACACAGGAGGTTCCATCTCAATATCAGAAGGAACTTTTTCCCAGGGAGGAGGGAGGGTAACAGAGCACTGGAACAGGCTGCCCAGGGGAGTTGTGGAGCCTTCTTCTCTGGAGAAGTTCCAGACCCGCCTGGATGTGTTCCTGTGTGACTTGGTCTAGGTGATCCTGCTGTGGCAGGGGATTGGACTGGATGACCTTTCAAGGTCCCTTCCCATCCCTAATGATTGTGTGATTATTCTTATCATGTCTGCTCACTCAGAGTACAGTTCCTGCCCAATGAAATCCAATGGGAAAAGACTCAATTAAGAATTTTTGTTCTTGTTGTAAATTAAACAAATCTTTATGTGTCACCATCTCCCTGCTGGCCCCTTACAGGTCACACTGCCCTGCCACTCACGAGTCTTTGCTGTGAAAAAAAACAAAAGGTATTTCCCAGAGGAGTAACTTTATCTCTCTCTAGGTAAGTCTCCCCCTGACCCCACCTTTACATTCCCATATTACTCTTGAAAGACGCTGACAGCAGACTGAAGGCTCTGTCACACAAAAATTACATCTGCAGAGAACAGGAATTCAATCTTGTAACACTTCCTCCTGACCGGACAGCACTTCTGTAAACCCTCTCCCACAATGGAAAGTGCTTTTCTCTTTCTAATCAGTTTTAGGTTTTAGCAAAACAAGCCTTACCCTTTCAGAGGAGGACTGTGAACAAGATAGTATAGCAGAGAGGAAAATGACAGTCAACTGCCTTTGTGCCTGCCAGAAAGAATCATAGAATCATTAGGATTCAAGAAGTCAAGATGTCAAGAAGTTCCTGCTGATATTTCTATGGAACCTCCTCAGTTCCAGCTTGCACCCACTGCCCCTTGTCCTATCACCAGAAGACCTTGAGAAGAACCTGGTTGCATCCTCCTGACACCACCCCCCCCACCCCACCCCCATACTTATAGACATGAATGAGGTCACCCCTCAGCCTCCTGTTCTCCAAGCTAAGGAGACCCAGCTCCCTCAGCCTTTCCTCATAAGGAGTGTTCTAATTCCTTCATCATCTTTGTTGCTCTACGCTGAACACCCTCCAGCAGCTCTGTGTCCTTCTTGAACTGAGGGGCCCAAAACTGAACTCAATACTCCAGATGTGGAAGGAACACAATTGAACCATAAACTATCCCCTACTCAAGAGAAAGGCTACTGGAGACAGGTATCTACCAGAATCTCCATTACGACTGAAACCATAACATTTTCACAAACAAAAAGGGAAACTGCATTAGGAGGAAAAGGAGTGTTTTAGGCTGGATATAGCACACATCTTACTGTGGAACTGGACCCTAATGATTCTATGATCTCTTACTGCCTAAGGCATTTAATAATATTTCACATAGGTAACTACATTACCTAAAAACACTCAAACACTCCGTAATGTGTTTTGGTGGTGGGGTACAGTTTATTGTTAACCACAGCAAATGGACTTCTTTTAAAGGAAAACTACAATTGATTATTCATAGAATCCTTAGGGATAAGAAGGGACCTCGAAAGGTCATCTAGTCCAATCCCTCTGCCACAGCAGGATCACCCAGACCAAGTCACACAGGAACACATCCAGGCGGGTCTTAAATGTCTCCAGAGAAGGACACTGTGTTTTACACCTTTCTGAATATAAGCAGATAAATTTTCAGTGTCACTGCTGCTGAGATTTCTGCTATTTTTATTTTCTACTGACAGAATATTCAAAGCTGACAAATGCTGCAGAACACAGTTATTAAAAGCTTTAATTTAGAGCAAATAGTTACAGTTTGCTTTTGCGGCTCATAAACCAAAAATCTGAGAAGTGTAAATAGAGAGAAGGCAGCAACAAAACATTTAGGTAGTTCTTGAAATAACTCTACAATTAACGGTGACACAGAGTAACACACTTGCTTTCATTGCATCCCACAACAACACGTTCATGGATCTTGAAACAGCCCTATTAAATTTGGCTCATATGAAAAATAACCCCCACGTACCATGTGCCTAAGTGAACAAAAATACCAAGAGGACGATAAAGTGTGCAGTATGCTTCATCACACCTATTTGAACTGCTGGGCTTTGCTGTGAAATACCACTGGTCTTCTTCACTGAGGTGGTGCTTATGTTTGATACTGTGTTGTCTCTCACTTCTCTTGATTTTGTCCTTAAAAGTTTTTTCTTTCCTCCCCATTCCCCTCTCTTCCTCTAACATCAAATTTCTGTAGCAATTGCTACCAGAGTTTCTTGGCACTCAGAAAGCTGATATTTAACTCTCAGTAACTGCATCTTAAACACTTAAACGCTCAGGTCTCTAAATAGAAGTAATTTTAACCCCTTTTCTACAACAGTGAAGTAGTTCACAGAATCATAAGGAATCAGAAGGGACCTTGAAAGATCGTCTCGTCCAATCCCCCTGCCACAGCAGGACACCCTGACCAGGTCCAGGCGGGTTTAAAATGTCTCCAGAAAAGGAGACNAAATCTACCCATCTCCAGCTTTGCTCCATTCCCCCTTGTCCTGTTGCTACCTGAGAGCCTAAAAAGCCCCTCACCAGCTTTTTTGTAGCCCCCTTCAGATACAATAAGGTCACCTCGGAGCCTCCTCTTCTCCAGACTGAACAGCCCCAACTCTCACAGTCTGGTCTCATAGGAGAGGTTCTCCAGCCTTCTGATCGTCCTCGTGGCCCTCCTCTGGACTCGCTCCTGCATGTCCACATCCTTCTTGTAATAAGGGCTCCAGAACTGGACACAGTACTCCAGGCGGGGTCTCACCAGAGTGGAGTAGAGGAGAATCACCTCCCTCGACCTCCTGGCCACACTTCTCCTGATGCAGCCCAGGATCCAGTTTGCCTTCTGGGCCACAAGTGCACACTGCTGGCTCACGTTGAGCTTTTTATCCACAAGCACCCCAAGTCCCTCTCCTCAGGGCTACTCTCCAGCCAGTCACTGCCCAGCCTGTATCTGTGCTTAGCATTGCCTCGCCCCAGATACAGGACCTTACACTTGGTCTTGTTAAATCCGAAGAGGTTGGCTTGTGCCCACCTCTCCAGCCCCCAGGACAGCCTCCAGCCTGTCCAGCGCCCTCTGGATGACATCCCTACCCTCCAGCATGTCTGCTGCATCACATATCTTGGTGCTGTCAGCAAACGTACTGAGGGTGCACTCAATGCCTCTGTCAGTGTCACTGACAAAGAAGTTGAACAAGACTGGTCCCAGGACTGATGCCTGAAGGACTCTGCTTTTCACTGGCCTCCACTTGGACATGGAACCATCGACAGCCACTCTTTGGGTGTGGCCATTAAGCCGGTTCTTTACCCATCCAGTGATCCACCCATCAAAACCATGTTCCACCAGCTTGAAGACCAGAACGTGGTGCAGGAAAGTGTCAAAGGCTTTGCTCAGGTTCAGGTAAATGACATCAGTTGCTCACCCCTCATCCATTAATGTTGTGACCTGTTCATAGAAGGTCACCAGGTTTGTCAGGCAGGATTTGCCTTTGGTGAAGCCATGCTAATTGTCAGAGATAATGAAGATCCCTGGGAGCAGAGCATGCTCTCTGCTTAGAGATGGCTTAGTGAGCCACGTAAAACACTACTGATAATAAATACTGCATTGTTTGCTATCTATCCTGTAAACAAGTAAGACTGTGGCGTATGAAGCATGAGGAAGCAAAATGTCCCTGCCATGATGCAGAATGACAGAATGCCATGATGCAGACTGACAGTACTCACCTATGTGGAGGAGAGCTGTACTGCTTTGCAGTTCGGATGTTCTGGCACTACTGCACTGGCCAGTGCATACACTCTGCCTAACCTCTGCACCTGCACAAGGGCTGAGGCAGCTAGAATATGTCACAACCTCATCTCAGAAGGGACCTCTTCTCAAGGTCATCTGGTGATAGGACAAGGGGCAATGGGTGCAAGCTGGAACAGAGGAGGTTCCATATCAATATCAGAAGGAGCTTCTTCCCAGTGAGGGTAACGAAGCATTGCAACAGGCTGCCCAGGGGTGTCGTGGAGTCTCCTTCTCTGGAGATGTTCAAGATCCACCTGGATGTGTTCCTGTGCAACTTGGTCTAGGTGGTCCTGCTGTGGCAGGGGGATTGTCCTGGATGATCTTTCGAGGTCCCTTCTGATCCCTAATGATTCTATGATTCAATATCTGTAGATGGGCAGCATCACTTGCATGATGGGGCTTAAAGTGTTTCTCTTGCCACTAGTAAAGAGCACTGGCACAAGAAGAAGTGACTTCCTGGTGGCAGAAGTGAGTTTCCCAAGACTAAATCATCTTAGCCAAGCTGAGATAATAAATTAACTTAGGAAGTCACTGTTATTCTGTCATTTTAGTGTCCTGTGATCCTAACCCAGCCAGCATGTGCTCAGATAAACAGGTCTGAAGGTGTATTTAACCTGTTAAGGTTAATTATGTCTTCCCCTAAAACCTTTTTCACTGACCAACTTCTATTCATATATTCAACTCTAACTAAAAAAAGGCTTCCCGTGATTGAAAACCTGATATAAATCTGCATTTTGCACAATTTGCACTAAACACTTTTCTGCAATTTGTCCTTCCACTGCACAGCACAATACTTGTCACACATGTGTCTCAGAAGACTCATTTTCAGGACCTCAGGCTTGCGGGAAAGTTGGTTTTACTTTAGTTATAACAGGCACCACATTTCATAGAATCATAGAATCATTAGGGATCGGAAGAGACCTTGAAAGATCACCCTGTCCAATCCCCCTGCCACAGCAGGACCACCTAAACAAAGTCGCACAGGAACACATCCAGGCAGGTCTGGAACGTCTCCAGAGAAAGAGACTCCACGACCCTCCTGGGCATTCCCACAATAGTTGTCCCAAGTAAAACACCAAGTGGCACACGTGTGTGTTCTGACCAAAACCTGGCTGTACAGCATGGGATGAATAAAAAGGAATACGCAACATGCTCCCTAAAAACAGCAGTCCTACAGTTACGCGACTGAATCCATTTTAATTTTAGTTCTTCCTCCTAGCTATCTTCTCAGCTCAAAAAAAAAAAATCCCAACTAAAGTGACGGTGACTAACAAACAGTGACATTCAGTTTATTTCATCTTTTCAAACTGAAATTTTAAAACATGACCTACAGAAGACAATCTTTCAGGCTTTGTTGCTGCTTCCAAAAAAATCCCCAAAGGAAAAATCTTTCAAAAGTCACACTTGACAAAAGCAGAAAACCACCTCGTAAGGCAGCACTCACGCTGTGGCACTTTCCTGGACTTGAAGTACTTGTTTCTGCTTACTAAGACACTCTGAAGTTTTCTGTTCCCATTTTTTTCTGACAAAGTTGTGTTTTCAGTTGTATAAGGACAATGTAAAAGCTCTTACATGGTAAGAGCTGTTAAGTAAATAAAGTAAATAAAGGAGAAAGATACAAAAGCAAATGAACTTCTCTCCCTCTTCTTCGTTAAAGAATCTTCAGGGTTAGGGCAGAAAAGGATTTTTTTTTTAAATGAGAAAATCTGTTGTAATGCCCTGTATGAGATTCATAGCTTCCACTAGCAAATAACATCTCCCTGATGAGGAAAGGCTAAGGGAGCGGTGTCTCTTCAGCTTGGAGAAGATGAGAATGAGGGGTGACCTCATTAATGTTTATAAATATGTAAAGGTGAGTTTCAGGAGGATGAAGCGAGCTCTTCTCAGTGGTGTCTACTGACAGGACAAGGGGTAGTAGAGGCAGCCCAGAAAGGGTTGTGGAGTCTCCTTCATGGAGACATTCAAAACCGGCCTGGATATATTCCTATGTGACCTAATCTAGGTGGTCCTACTCTGGCAGAGGGGTTGGACTAGATGATCTTTCAAGGTCCCTTCCAAGCCCTAAATTCTATGATTCTGCGAAATACATACTCTATAAAGCAACATGATGAAATAAGAGGTGAAGCATGGATGAAACATGGTCTAAAAAAAGAGCACTACAATTCCACAACAGAGGTTAAGATGGTGGAGATACTGCCTTACAGTGAACTGTAAAGCTAGTAAAACTGAGAAAGCTAGAAGCAAATCAAAGCTGTGCTTCAGATTTCAAGTGGCCTTGAGAAAAACTCTTCAAGATTAAGATCTTTCTGCTGAAATTCTCCCCACCTCTCAAAAACCCAACATTAGTGTCAAATCTCTTTTCCCCCTTTGGGATTTGGTGTCATTGTTTATATATTTGCTCATTTAAATATTATGCATTTACACAGTATTCACGGAGGACAGCCCTGAAGATCATCCAATACCACCTAGCAACAAAGAAGGTGCAATTAAGTGCAATTGCTTGCTTTTTGGGGAAGCTGGGTGATGTGGGGTGGAGTGAAGGGGTGGGAAGGGTGAAGCAAAGCCAGACTTCGAGAACACAGTAAGAAATAGCCAGAAAAAATAATGCTGACAGGGCAATGGCAACCTCTTTAATCTTGTATGAGATGACAGAATTAACTCTAGTTTGTCCTGTGATCCTTTTTAAAGAACTCTAGTGATGACATAAATCAATTTGAGTCCAATATATCCATATTATTCTCACTCAAGACTGCACTTCTTTCCCTTCCTCATCTTCAGAGATCTGTAAAATATTTGGATACCTCTCAACATTTGCTCCTTCAGGGTAAACCCCTTGACTTAGTCTATCGTTCCTTGCAGAACTCTTCTAGCCATTGACCTTGCCTGTTCCTCTGCTCTGGACTTTGTTTTCTTTCTTGCAGCTGGGATAGGGACCCTGAAATAGGGCTCACAGAACTGAGTACAGCAGGTGTATTACTCACTCCTCCCATGTCACCTTAGACACATGCCCAGTGAGGTGCTGGAATTTGCTGAACCTCTGTGGTAGCACAGTCCATTCTACAGACAATTATTGCTCAGTAATAATTCTCAACTATGTACTTGTGCAGCCAGCACTTTACACTCAGCTCTGCTGAACTGCAGGCTGCTCTCTTCAGGACACAGTAGTGGCACAAGTATTCATATTTCAAATGTTATTTCCTGAGATCATAAATGGTGCCTATTTTTACTGTCAACCTCTCCTGTATCGTTATCTTTATCTCTGCTAATCACTTCATCACGTTGTCATGTCTACACAAAAAAATATTTACCTACTGTTCTCAAATGCTCAGGCTCCATCTTTTTCGGAGGAATTCTTTTTTATACAAATACCCTTTATGACTGAACAGTCAGTAGGCAAGCAGCGCAGTAAGTAGAAGAGGAGCAATGCATGATGTAGACACTGATATGCCTTGTCCCTGTTACTCATGGTTTCATATGTCTTCATTTTGTACTGAATTCTGACCTAGCAACTGCTTATATTGCAACCTCAGGAGCAGGCAGAAGAAGGGAATGTGCTCTGACATTCTGTACAGGTGAGTGACAACTTCTCCCAAACAAGCAAGAGTGAAAGAAAAGAGGATCTGACTTGCACGATGAGATGGGGGTAAAGATGCTATCTAGGAAAACTCTGCTTCAGAGATCTGCTGAAACATCTGGTTTCTCCTGCAGAATATGGGTTATTCTAGGAAAACCAGCCACTGCCTTCCTCTAAGGTTGGGTTTTTTTACTCAGATTTGGCTCAAGAAGGAGGCTGAAGGCTGAAAATATTTTCAAGCATTTATAATCATTCTGAAGAGTCATTTTCCATTGCAGATACAGCTGGATCCAGTAAACGGTCAAAACTAACGCCCAGCAGGTGTATGCATCTGTAAGGCAACACCTCCAAATCAGGTGCCCTGTGCACAAGCAGTCATGATAAAGACAGTATCTAGAGGTTATAAAACTAATGAAATAAAACATAGAGCCTATGTTTTATAATGTGAATAGACTTGGAAGAACTAAGCTTTATAGCAAAGCCTCAAAAATTCTTCCCCTGGAGACCAAACAAGTTCTGAAGCGACCAGGATTTGGCTCCTGGTGTTTCCCTCACAACACTCTGAAGATCGGGCCATTCTCCACTGCCCAGATAGCAAAGAATAGTATTTCCTGCTGAATACGACACTCCTCTCCAGTTCACACCAGAGCTACCAAAACCAGCTTCCTCACTGCATTATGCACAGTTTTGTGTTTGTCTTTGGTTGCTTCTTCCTAACTCCTATCTGATTTAAAAAGATCTTTCCCCCATCCCATCAATCCCACTTGCTCTGCCCTATCACTGACATTAGCTTTATTGCCACATTTACCCATTTCCTAGGTAACAAACTCCTGATGATCTTCCACCAGCCCCTACATAGGCAAATAATTTCTGCCACACTACAGCAAGGAGTTACAACTCAGCATTTTACATGAAATCCCATGTAGCTTGTGAAGCATCTAAACTGTTATCAGAAAAACTCATGACATTCTAAAGCACCTGGGACATGTTTATTCCTTTTGACATTGTTTTGTCTTTCAGATTCCTCAGTTCTCAAGACCAGGAACTGTCTTCTATTCGAATACCATCCAGAGCATTTTGGTAGCATCCAAAATCTAATAATCATAACAGCAGTAAAAGCAGAGACACATCTCAGATGCTGTCCTAGAGATTGCCTGTTCCAAAGGGTTCAGCCAATTAATGGAAAAATCAATGTTGCCATTAATTGCTTTTAGAGGAGGTTGGTTCAAACCCTTTGACTATGATGGTTTTATTTCCACTCGCTGGGTAAACAACCAGACACAACACTCCATTGCATGATTTTTAGGACATACCAGCACAAACCCAAGTGATCTGCATGATCTGCAAGGCCTACCACATGATTTTCTTTCAGTACATGTGCCAACACTGAAACAACTCTCTCTTAAAACTCAGTCTGGAAGCAGAGAATTAGGAAAAAAACCCTGTCTATTTAGCTATAACACATTTTTAACATTTTCCCCCACTTACTCAACAAAATCAGCAATCAGTAGAAATCCTAAAGCGAGACGAGTAGTTTACTGTCCGTAACATATTTCAGAGGTCTGTAACAAATAGCAGCATCAAATGAATAAATAATACGCAAAGTCTAACAGCCGACTTCCCTAGCACTGTGAGAATATGTAAATGTTACATCGCTTTACTCTTCAAACTGGCTCCTTTCATTCCTCAGAGACTCTTCTGTCAGAATAACAAGCTAAAAACAAAATATGAATGACAAGTGCACATACTTAGCTGATTGAGAACATAGAGTTGAACAGTAACCATATTAATCTCATCTCTCAAAGAGGCTGTGTGAATCCCAGGCAGAAATATTGATTTTGATCTAGTCTACTGCAGTGTAGATTGATAATCAGTGTTCAAAATCTATGCAGGAGTGCTTTCCTCCAAAATGGCAACCTTCAGCACTTTTCTTGGTTCAATTAGGACGCCTAGAATTTTACACTTCAAACCCATTAACACTGTCAAAATCCTCTGCTGTTTCTGTACAACCTGGGCAAACATGCAACTTGTGAACTTCCAGTTCTCAATATACATAATTATATTTAGAGACTTAAAAACCCCTGTAGATGTTACCAATGACAGAATCACAGAATTACTCAGACTGGAAAAGACCTCTGAGATTATCTAGTGCAGCCTAGGACCTAACATCACCACAATCACCCAGACCATGGGCTAAATGGCCACATGCAGTCTTTTCTCAAGCACCTCCAGGGATGGTGATCCCACTACCACTCTGGGCAGTCCATTCCAATGTTTAACCACCTTTTCCATGAAGAAGGGCTTCTTAACATCCAATCTAAACCTCCTCTGGCATAGCTTCAGGCCCTGCCCTCTTGTCCTATCACTAGTTTGCTGGGAGAAGAGCCAGACTCCCACCTGCATGCAACCTCCCCCCAGGCAGTTAAAGAGCATGATAAGGTCCCTCCAGGCTAAACCACCCCAGCTCCATCAGCCTCTCCTCACAAGACTTTCTCTCCAGTCCCTTCACCAGCCTCATTGCTCTCCTCTGGACCCACTTCAGTACCTCAATCTCTTTCTTGAAGCCCAGAACTGACCCCAGTACTCAAGGTGAAGCCTCAGTGTGCCGAGTATAGAGGGAGAATTATGTCCCTAGTCCTGCTGGCCACACTATTCGTGATCAATGGTATCCTGGCTTGTGTCTCTCATGCCACCTGGGCATGACCGTTGATCTGGATTTTTTTAGTGAAGCAAGTATTCATTGTATTGAAGCAAATTCTTTCTTTACTGCACTACTGTCATGCAAACTTGCCTGACCAGTACTGCAATGGCATTATTACCCCTTGTACATCCCCAGTGCAGCTGAACAATACCACACCACCTTCACTGGCCTCTTCTATACACGGTGCATTTGCCATCACACTACAAATCCTAAACTCACTCCAAATAATTCATTGTCCCCTTTCCTACAAATCCTGCTGCCACGTCACCAGATTGGTGCTTCTGAAGCACTTACAGGAGTAAGATGCAGCGGATTACCTGGTACACAGTGGCTCACTTTGGTGTCAAACAGTGGCTCTCATCACGGTGAATTTCTGCATGACACTGAGACCTCTAAAGAGCTGTGACTGGTCCAGTCACAGTGGTGATTCTTTCCCACTATCACTATGTATTAGCAAAACAATTTGATGTTAAATGCAATAAATTCCATTCCCATCTTTGAGAAGAAAGACTCAGCAGACAGTGAACTGCCAGAACCTGCTGGTATAGGAGACTGTGCAGGCAGACAATCTCAGGAGCTTCAAAAAGCAATGAGATAAATTAGCAGACAACAAGCCTGTAAATAGATAATAAAACGAAGAGTCAGGGATGTACTCTGCATCACCCCTAATTCAACAACACTGGACACTGTCAGAGAAGAGGGGAAGGTGGCATTAGCCTTGTGTGTTCCTCCTGAACAGCCCTACAGTCTCTCAAGGGGGAGCTGCTGGGCAAGATGGTTGACAAGCCTATGCAGAAAGTGTTGTTACTGTCTTTACAATGCCCATTGTAGAACCTGAAGCAGTCAAGCCACAGGTAAAACCAACCACAAATGAATGATGCTGTAAAGGTTTTATTCAGAAGAAAACCAATATATTTATCCAAAAGGATCAAGAATCATTACTTTATATCAAACTGTCAAGCTACTAAATGAAAACTGAAATATTTCATGTAAAAGTTTCATTCTGAAAGGTCAGGGAAGTAGTTGCCTAAACTTCAATTAGTGTCGTATCCTGTGATTTCACACACTAATTCACAAAGGCCCATTTTAATTAAAGGAAAAACACCAGGTCACTTTTGTTGGCATCATTAGATGGAAAAAAAGCCCCCAACACCCAACAAGCCAACATGAAAAAAACCCCTCCCAGCAGGCACAAGCAGCTGTTTACTGGTCTGCAATGCCATAAATAGCAATCACATTAAATCAGTCTTTAGGAACAGGGCCCAAAGTTTGAGCTAGCATTACTGCTCACAGACTGGAAAAGTTTCTGAAATTGTAATAGCAATAACATTAAGCATCTCCCCTCAATGGAGTAGGATCAAAAAGAAAGTGAAGGCTATAATAAAGGTGATGTCAGTATCTCATTGGCTGCTATTACAGAAGTACTGACCAAAGGTAGTTATTGGCCCAAATTTTCTATTATGTTGGTTAATAAAAGACTGAAAAACTTTCTGCCTCAACTGGGAAAATTGATGTCATGTTGTTCTGAGTGGGAAAAGGGCTGTCTGTTCTCTGAAGGAGAAAAGAAAGGTTAAGCTTTCCAAGTGGTCTATCTTTCATCCCCAAAACAATTGTGCTGACAGCAAACCTTGAGCTTGCTGCTGCCCTGAAACCCACAGGTAGTGCAAGTGTCACTGCTTGCACAGACTTAAAGAAATTAATACCACTGGCTCCCTATTAGCCTTCAAGCACAAGCCCATCCTGGTCTCTAGTAGCTTCCAGCCAGTCTGCTTCTTTCCGTGCTGGACATCCAGAGAGTAAATTCCTTTTAATTACAAAACTCCCAGAAAGTTGATGAAGTATCTGTTATCTACACTGCCTGTGCTGGTAGAACAGATAGGTGAGGCTGTTTGGACAACCATGTACTTCTCTTAAAACTGATGCCCAACTAGACATATAAAATGTCGGGCTGCGTACAGACAAACTCCCTTTGCTAAGTCTAATACAAAGATAATTTCACTGGAGGTTTGAGACACTTTGTCATGTACCGCTTCATTGCCTGGCTCAGTCACCCCTCTCAAATCTGTGCATATTTTGATGTTTGCTGCTGCCAGGCTGTAATGTTTTGAAATCCAGTCACTTTGGGCATTTGTCTTATCCCCTTGCTACAGCAAGAACTTCTGGGAATTATTTCTGCTACCACATTGCTCCAAACACACCTAGATGCACAGACAATTATGACAAAACACCCTTACACTGGGAATAGACATGGGAATAATTTGTGAGAGAAAGTTTTGCTCTGCCCAAGACACAGTCAAGTGGAATAGTGTTTTCACTGTGATTCCACTGGGTTGAACCAGGGTCTAACACTTTATGCAGAGGGGAGTGACTTTTCACATGTTATTCTCCTGAAAAGGTGAAAGAGAAGGCAGCCTCTAAACCTCTGCCTCCCCAGCAGAGAAAAGATGAAGCACATGTAGCTGCATTTTCCTTCCTCTAGCTTCACTTATTTATCTTAGTTTTTACCATTTTATTTACAGCATTATGTATATGTGTTAGACCTTAGTCTTGCAACAGGATTTCCTCCACCACTTGGAGTCCAAACTACTTTTGCCAAACAGAGAGACGTTCCACTTTGGGAGCTGCGGGTTCACAGCTGGGACTGTGTTTTCTGTTTAAATGTAAAGTAATAGCTATACTTCAGGCATTCCATAGGCAACACTGCCCAGAGCATCAGTGGTCGCAAAGCAATTTGTCATGCACATATTTAATGGTTAGTTTTTGAAAAACATGTCTTTTTTCTTCCACGGTCTTCTGTTAAACTATAGATGTGAATCTGGGTGTATTCCAGCAATACATGAAATAATAATGTCTACAAAGGAATTGTTTCCTCAAATATGAAGTGTCCATCTAATGGTTTGCACAGATTTTCATTGGCCTCTAACTGCTTCCAGTGGAAATAATGCTGCTTTGTTATGCACATGGCAGCAAAGTATTCCTTTTCTAAGGTATTTACCATTAAGCAAAACATTCCAGCTACAGTATCAGAGTCGTTCAGCTTCACAAAACAAGCTCCAACCGATTTATTACCGTTTTACACTTTTCATGTGAAAATGTTTTAAGTTCCTTTCTTTCTTTCTGAAAAAACAGCTTTTTCTTTTTGTGCTCTTCCATATTACTTCTAAAAAGGATCATTGAATCATTAGGGATCGGAAGGGACATTGAAAGATCATCTAGTCCAATCCCCCTGCCATAGCAGGATCAGTTAGATCAACTCGCACAGGGACACATCCAGGCAGGTCTTGAACATCTCCAGAGAAGGAGACTCCACAACCACCCTGGGCAGCCCGTTCAAATGCTCTGATACCCCCACTGGGAAGAAGCTCCTTCTGATATTTATATGGAACCTCCTCTGTTCCAGCTTGCACCCATTGCCCCTTCTATCACCAGATGACTCTGAGAAAAGCCTGGCTTCTTCCTCCCAACACCCACCCCTCACATATTTATAGACATTCATGAGGTCGCCCCTCAGCCTTCTCTTCTCCAAGCTCAAAAGACCCAGCTCCCTTAGCCTTTCCTCATAGGAGAGGTGCTCTACTTCCTTCATCATCTCCGGTGCTCTACGCTGGACACAAGATTTATCACCTTGGGGCCTTTCTGGATATTGGTAAAGGCAGACCGTTCTGTTTGAATTCTACTGGAAATAATGATGTCTAACCAATGTACATGAATTGGCCAGTGATTTGTAGAACAGCCACCAGTTAAGTTAACTGTGGCTATCTTGCAGCCACTCTAACTGCATATCAGGTTAGTGGAAAGCCTATCCATTCCGTTGGGTTTTTTTTCCATCAGGACTCTTGCTGCCCTGGCAAATCTGTGGGAAGAGCTGTGAAGCACCACCGTCAGTAGGTGTGTAACTGATTTTTATAACTTTGCTGGGACATCTGCAGGCAAAGTTATAAAACTGCATTGTGAACATATTTCACCATTCTTTACTACACTTAAAAGATGCAATTTATAGTCCTAAGCTAGAGAACAGATAAGCACATAAAAATTAACTGAATACATATGCTACATTATTTCTATGTACATCCCTTTTCCTTCTAAATAAAACATTTTTTCAAAAAATGCGGCAAACACTGCTGTGGTACGAAAATGTTTTCCTACAAAACCCTTTGAAAGTTTCTTAAAAACATGTATCTGCAGTTTGAATTTAAGAGGTGCTGATAGGAGTTTTGGAAAATGTCCCAGGATCGTTGTGAAAGTTAAACAAATTTCCATCACAATTCCATGAAAAGATCATTCAGTTAATGTACTGAAGGAAGACATAAGAATAGAGCAGTTCATTTAGGCAGCAACCAGTTATGAATAATATTAATAAATATGCAAAGACTGCATTCTGCCACATATAACAGCTAGTCACCTGTAAACTTGCAATACACTTTTGGGCTACTGTATGTGCATATCTAGAGCTAATTATGATCCCCTTGAATATAATACTTTGGATTCTGCAATACCTACATTTTGCATCAGTTCCTCTCACGATTCATTTTGATCATCTCAGTATTCTACCTATGAATATTATTTTCACATCTATTTTTAACACCATTTGTATTCTTTGTGACAATAGAATCCTACATTGCAATGCCCACTGTGTTCTATCCTTCCTGGAAAACAGTAAAATAGATCTCAGATACATCTACCAAACAAATCATTATTTCAACATTAAATAAACACAGCTACATGAGAGATTATTTATGGGCAGGTGTATGTGCAGAGACACATACACCACCAACATAAAACTCGCAACTTGTTAGAAGTTCACCTCACTCCTTCTAGCAGGAACCTGGGGGATGTTTTAGATTATCTTACTCCAGATCCCCCACTTCTCCAATATGTACATGCACTAGTGCTCACAGATATTCCCATGCCAGTGTATGAAGAGCTGAGTAAATCTGGCCATTCCAATTCCAAACTCCACTGTCTGTGAAATTTGTTTGTGGGAAGGAAAGTTTCACATGAAACACGTTCTAGTGCTATGTAGTGTCACAAACAAGCCTTTATGGGCAAAGAGAAATGACTGGCCTTCACCCTTGTTATGGTATTGTGTTCCTTCAAATAAATGTTAATATGTTTTACAGTGATGATGAAATGAAAACAACTCACGCTACTTTGTGAACATAGATAAACCTGGCTCTAGCACACCAAGTTTTGGAGGATTGAAACTAAATACTAAACATAATAATAAAATTTAACCTATGAATAATTACCTAGTGGGTACAGGAATTGCCAAGCAGAGTTTTAATTACCATTCACAAAACCATAAGCTAAAAAC
>VZRI01002515.1:170454-232517 GCA_013397515.1 Upupa epops | reverse complement strand
CCTTGAGAAGAGCCTGGCTCCATCCTCCTGACACCCACCCCTCACATATTTATAGACATTCATGAGGTCACCCCTCAGCTTCCTCTTCTCCAAGCTCAAGAGACCCAGCTCCTTCAGCCTTTCCTCATAAGAGAGGTGTTCTATTTCCTTCAAATCCCAGGCATTTATATATTATCCACAGGTAAAGATTACTGATAACGTGAGTAACTGTACGACACAATACTTAGAAAGTTAGATCTTCAGAAACAGAGCAGGCACCGGTATTCCCATAACCCAATGGTATTCCAAATCTTACACCAGTATGCACAAGGACATTTACCTTTGCAAAGTGAATTATCATGTACTTGTGAGTCTCAGGTTACTTTGCTAGTCTAATAAAATGAATATCAAGGTGTACCACAAGAATCTTTACCCAAAAAGAAATCTCCATAAAACAACATCAGATGTACAGATTACTGCAGCTCTCAGACATGTATCTGCCACCTCCAAAGCTATGAATCAATGCCGTGAATCACTCAGAACCGACACATGACCATCAGCCAGCTTCAGATCACAGACACTACTGAATTTTTAGGACAATCTAGTTGGCAGTATGTCATTACATGAACAGAACTGGGGAAAGGAGACAAACCAACTCTTCTGAACAAGATGAAAATCTCGGTTTGGTATGTTGACTAGTCTCACAACAGAAGCAACGAGTAAACAAATTAATCAAAACCTAGACTGCGAAATGCCAGACAGAATTTTCAGGAATTTAATCCAACTTCAGAAAGAAACAATTTTGTTTTAATTTCCAGAGTAAAATGCAAATAAAAGCTAATCAAGAAATAAAGGAAAAAGAGCTGTTATTAACAACTGAAAAAATGTAAAATGGCTGGGTGGAGAAATTTGTAGACGGTATATATGATAAGATGTTGTGCGTGCAACTGATTTTGGATTATCTTTCCCAGTTGTATCAAAATTATCATATCTGCAACCACCTCAGACCTACCAGATGAGGTACACTGCACAGGGTCCATCCTCACTAGCTTCTAACAAAAATACAGGGTACGAAAGACATCATAAAAAAGATATTATCTGTCCCTCACATTCTCTACACTAACCATTAGAGCAGCTCTTGACCCTTTTTTATCACTGGGTAGGAGCAATGGAAGGGTCTGCAGGATCTTGGACCTGCAGAACCAGAACCTACTCCACCTGAACTGTATGCTGGAGAATGGGGAGAATCTTCATGGCTGGAAAGGATCTCCAGGATCATCAAGTCCGGCCCTCATCTCAACATCTCCATAACCCCTAGACCATGGCCTCAGGTGCTCTATCCACTTGTTTTTTTAAATGTCTCCAGGGATTACTCTACCACCTCCCTGGGCAGCCTGTTCAGTGTCCAACCCCTCTCTCTCTCAGTAAAGACTTTCTTACTAATATCCAATCTAAACCTCCCTTGATGCAACTTGGGGCTATTTCCCCTCATCCTATCATTAGTAATTTGGGAGAAAATCTTTATCCTTTTTTCTATCTACGGCACTCAAGAAACTGCGTTATGCTATGGAAAATGAAGTCCTGGATAAGTAGATTTTAGACTGGGAATTAAGTGAACAGAGTTCCCAGTAAATGGATCAAAGACATAATGTGTTGCTGTCAACTAGCTGACTTCTTATCAACCATCTGTACTGCAGATTCTCCATGGTGAAATGGATCTAAGGTTTTGTTTATATGCAATTCAGTAGCCTGGCATGATCTTTACGAGCTTATGGCCTTAAGTTAAAAGTTACCTTGCATTAATGTCCTTGAGAAGTTGTAACTGTAAAGAAGTCTATAAAGCTATACAAGAAATCTGTGACAGACGCAGAGCTGGGATTCTAACTTACACTGTGTCAGCTTCCCGATTCCTGCTGAATTTATAGAAAGACTTAGATCTCATGTTCCCATTTCATTATTCATCCAATGGATGCTTCAAAACTCATCCTAGCAGTACTCTGAAATACTTATTTCAATCAAGCCTCTTGAGCATCTGCTGACCAAATCACAGCCCTTAATCCACAGTATTTAACAGCATTGTTCTATATATTCCACCACAAAGTTGTCCTCTGGTCTAGTGCTGGCAGTCAGGCATCTAGTTCAAGGATGTAATTCAGGATAAAATTGCCAAAATAACGATAAGTTTGCATCTATATCAGCTCCCTGAACCTCCTTACTACATGGTCACACAAGATCCAGCACAGGCCTGAGTCTGTGAGTGGGAATGCACAGTGGACACTCAACTGCTTTAGCCATGTGCCACCTCTAGAGCAGTGTCCAAGGGCCTAGCCTTCTACTTAGGCTATCAGGAGCAAGACTGAGGTTTTTGAAATGTCCCATTGACTTAGGGACAACCTACGGCGACTTTCATTCTTGTGACTGCTTGTATTAAGGAGTATTAAGGATCAAGCCAGGCTCCATGAAACAATGCAATTTTCTGGTTTCATTGTTCTCTGCCGGTCTAGACAATGACGTCAGAGCTACCAGCTTGCACGTGGATTCTCCCAATGACACATTCACACCAGGGAGCCAACAGCAGCAATCAGGTGCAACTACTCACCACACTCCTTTCCACTGCTGTCATCAATATGTTCGTCCCACAAACTTCTGACTACACCCCCTTGCAGTTGAAGAGGCCAGCTGGGCCAGGGAAGCGCACAGACTGGGGAGAAGACACAACTGCTGCCAACGTTACGTGCAGGCCTAACGCTTTGGTAAGATGAGCAATTTGTTTTAAACATAGGCCTAGGAGGCATGCAGCTCTGACTTTACTCAGAACAGCAGCCACAAGCATAACCAGAAGATTTTTCTTAAAACACCAAATAGAGGCATGTACACTTCTAAGAAAGTAGAAATATTACTGTAACAGACACTAGAGGCTTCGCTGGAACAAATATTTAGAGGGCCTTATGCAACCACATCAGAGACTGAAGCACATTTGGGCCACAGCAGTACTGCTCACAGTGTACTTCCACCTCCTTCTGTTCTTGGGATGCACAACATTTACTGCAACTAGCTATAAAAGTTTTGGATTTAAATTGTGTTAAATTTTACACAGAAATCTGATGCTTTACCAGCATGGTGCTTACATGCAATATACACACACATATATATGCACGTGTGTGTATACATACATCCATGTATAAAATTGAAGGAAGTCTAGGAAGCAATTGCGATGACTACTTTAATGAAAGGGCAAACAAAATCCCTGATCCTAAATATACAAGTGTCAAAAAACATGTAGTCTTGAATGATATTTTACATGCCACTTTGTTCAACCTATTAAGATGCTAGTTGTTTCTTTGATTTATCTGATAATAAATTTTTGATGACTAGTGAGTCTCATAAAAATTGCTCTGGTGCTGACTACATTGATTAATACGGCCAAAGAATCGAAACTGTCAGAAATTCATGTGTAAGAGTAAATTACTGCCAAACATACATTAGATATTCCATAAAATATAGAATAAAAAAGGTTGATTTGGTGATTTTATCTTGCATCAATTTGCCTGATATAATTTATATTCAGGATCATCACTGTCAGGCCTTACATGCCTTTCCTTTCTTTAAAGTCAACATTAAGAGTAAATCTCAATTTGGGATAGGCAAGAAATGAACAAGAGACAAAATATAAAATAATCAAAACTAACATTCAGAATTACGCTTGGAAATCCAGTTGAAATATCCAGTTGAAAAGATATAGCACATGTACCCATGTCTAAATATCATTCTTCCTAAACTGTCATATCTCTTTACTGAGGCCTTTGCACGTAGCAGGTTCTTGCCTCACATCAATACATCTTTGAATAGTCCTGGACTATTCATTGGATAACACCCCCAAACATTTAACATGCAGCAACACCTGCAAAACTAAACACAGGAGCAAGCGAAAGGTAGGGATCTGAATGTACAAATGAGTGAGAAGCACATTTTTCTTCTTCCTGGAAAAGGGAACCACACACAGCACTGAGTTTAGGATTTGCTCCATGTACTTCTGCATACAGATGCCATCAGGTTGACAGTACTTGGTTGGAAGATATATGATTGTAGAACTGAAAACCCATCTGATTTATAAATTTATTAGAGGACTTTACGGGTAACATAAAGGATTTGGGGAATCACTTTTTTCAATTCAGTGAAATAAATGATGCTGCTTGCATTTAGCACTGGAGCCAGTTATTTAAAACATCTGGTAAAACTATGAAGAGAGCTAATATTCCTGCATTATTATTTCTTTGGTGAAGCTGGGGCAAATGAAATGGTAAGGATCCTAAGCAATTATATTTACTGTTTATGCTCCCGTTGACTCATTTTAGATTGTAATTTCTTTCATCAATTTCCCAACCAAGTTTAATAAGGAGGAAAAAAACTACAAGGTATTTTTTCCTGGGCTATTTGACACTAACTGCATTTCAGTAAGTTAGATTTTTTTGGGTTAAATGATTAATGAATTTTGGTACTGAATAGAAAACATAACATTGCAACACTGTAGTGAAAAGGACTTGCCTAAACAGGATCTAACCCTTACTACCCCCAGCTTTAACAGGAGGACATTTATTTTTTTTGACAGAGGAAAACACTGAAACACAGGACTGAGAAATCCTGTGTCATATACAGTGGCAGCTCCTGGTTTTCAGGTGATACTTTTAAAGAAAAAAGTTAATTTCAAAAACAAGAATTTGAAATCAAATCTGATCATTATAATTTAACATCATGCCTTAGGTATAAGAGGCTGTAAAAATGCATACAAACCAGATGGCAGTAACATCTGCTAAGCAAAATCATGACCTTCTAGAATTTTACCAGAGCTTTCACGAGTGATTCCAGTGACTAGACACAATCATTCCCATGTCAGCCTTCCACTGGGTAAACACTTAATAAAGGCAATCATAAAATTAGTGACATTTCTCTATCTAACTGATAGCCCTCACCAGGAAGGTAAAAAAATTCCTAAAGATCACCCTAAACACTCAAATAATGCAAGACTGACATAAGAAAGCAGAGTTCAATAAAAGCCAGCATGTAATAAAACAGATACGACTGTGCAGAGAATAGAAACTGCAGACAATTCTGCTTGATGATAAAAGCGCCACTTTTTAATTTATGTCTCAAATAAAAGCAGCAAATGTGCGCAGTAACTTTTCTTGTTTGGATGTAGAAAAAATCAGAAGGAAACAAGAAAGCAAATCACTGAATTTTGAAGATTACAAAGGGTTAGCACGTTTACGATCACTTACTGGAAGCTACACAAATTTAACAGAAAACCCTTTATTGCTATCAGTGTTCCTCACATTAGTACTCAATTAGCATTGTTTTATTTGCCATTCCCTATTTATTCCTCCCCATGTTTCAATCTTCAGGATTTTCTTTAAAATGTTCTATCCTTTCTGTTACCTCCTGTGAAATCCAAATTCTTTTCCCTGTGGTTTCCCCACTCAAAACACCAGAAAGCCAAAATAAATAAAAAAATTACGTTGAGGGTCCTTCAGTGAAGTTTCTTAACGGCATGCACTTTGGACATTGCCTTTGGTCAGCAACAACTCTGCCCAGCTATTTTGAGAAACTGCCTTGAATCTGTTGCAGATGAGGAACTGGACCTACTACTTCCCACACGGTAAAACAGAGCACACTATTGGATATGAGGCCTTAAAGCTGTGGCAGCTTCGTATACTAGGCATGACATATCAAAAACATGGCCCATAAAGCAATTTTCATATTGAGGGGTTGCTCTCAACCACATTTTCCCAAAAAGCATCCTGAAGCAGAGGACAATGAGAGAAAATTAAGTCTTCTTTCCATGGCAGCTTGCTCTGAGCTTGACTTTTTACTAGGTTGTACCTTGCTTTCTTTACTTAATCTGCTTGACTTCTGCTCTCAAATAATTTTGAGGTGTTGGTATCGAAATATATTTTTAACCCACTTTAAAAATACCAACACCAGAAATGAATTCAATACCAGCCTCAGCTGAGCTTGGAAGTAGTAAGTTCCTATTCAGGTATTCACTAACCTAAGGCTTCTTCTAGGCCTTTCATAGGTACCATGGAACTGTGAGCTCACAGCTCACATCGTATCACATCTCTTAACATATTTTTCAGAGTTAATTGCTTTTTGGAGAGTAGCATTCACTCCTTTTCATCTCCTGCAGTAATCATCACCACAGCACATGATTTATCCTGCACACGTTAATCACAGAAACACTTCTCTTTGAGCTGTTTTAAAATACGCTGTGCAGAAGCTCAGTTCATTAAGTGATCTAGGACAGCCCCTGTCTTTCACCAAATTCTAGGTCATCTGCAATTTTTAGTCAGAAACAACTGTATATTTGCTTCTAAATACCTGAGGAGTAATTTGAATAGTTCCAGGTCAGATCTCTGTGGAGCTTAGAAACATCCTTATTGTAACAATCTCCCAAGACGTATCAGACAACTGTTAATTCTTCTTAGTGTTTTATTGAAATTACGCACTGCTCATTTTCTAATTAGAACACTGTACAGCTGTACAAGCTAAACGCATCACAAAATTCTATGTAGTTAGAGTTGTCATCACCAACCAAATTTGTAATGTTTCTTTACGACATAATTCTCAAAAATCACATTCATGCTTTAATTGTACAGATTATGTTCACACTACAGGAATATCCTCTAAATCTTTACTTGTATAATTGTTTATAATTGCTACAAGGCAGTAACACAGCCCAAGAAACACAGCCATGAGCAGAAAGCACAGTTTGTTATTATTGGATTCTGCATAGCATAAGTTTACATAATTCATCATGTAACTCATCACCACAGAAGCAGAATATCCAGAAAGAAAACCCAAAGGTAATGATGGAGTCTGTAACAAAAGGATCCCCATCCAAATCTACCATCCATTGAGCTTACAGTCCATGCCATTATCCAGGTTAGGTCCATTATCTGCAGAGAGGAAAAATGCTATCAAGAGAAGCAAGATAACTATCTCCCTCTACAGGGCTTCTGCAAACGCAACCCAGGGGAGTATTTTTCTCTACACTCCCCCATGAGAATCTGGACATTGTCAGTCTTTCACAGTTCTTAACCCTTTAACTATCCACTGTCTATTCTTCACTATTTAACACAAAGTTTATGTCAGAATAAATAAGGTCATAATAACCTAGAGTGTGGTCTATTCTCTGCCCTTGATGTTTGAAGGAAACTAGCACTTGTCATTTTTTGGCATTTCTCCAGCCCCATAATTTAATCAAGATAGAACTTTGGTGAGTCCAGATTCTGTCAGTCAAGCCTCCTAAACCTTCTGAGTGCATGTCCACAGGTCTGCAGGCTTAAAACCATTTCCCACAACAAACTGTTGGTCAGGTTTCTACTTAGTGGACTGAGAAGTAACTCAAATTCCCTAAAAAGTCACCCTGCTTGCACTAAATATAGTACAGAAGCATAACAAAACATGACTTTCCTTCCTCCATCATTATTAACAATACTACAATCATAGTACAGAAAAAAGTCCATATAATTTTTATGATTTATGATAATCCAGCAGCCACAACCAGTCTCTTTGATGTCTAAGAACTTAATAAGCTAGATCCCACTTCGGAACACCTCTCTTTCCACATATACTTTATTGAATGCCACCTGCTTAGGTTGCCACCTGACAGCAGTTGCATACCTTTATTTACTTGTTTTTACCTTAATCTGTCCCCTAGGCCAGGTCATTGATTACATTTCTTAACAATTTCTTTGAAATATTCTTTACCAGTTTCTCATTTTGGACTTTACCATAATTACCAGTGATCTTTAAGTCAGCTACTTAACTTGATTTGTCATACAGTTAGATGCAACTTTGTCTTGTCTCCGTTCTCAAATTCTGTGTCCTACTGTCCTTTGGTATCACCACGCCTCCAGCGTCTGGACTTTCCTTGTGTCTTCATTAAAATTCTACTTCTATCGTAGTCCTAGGCATCTGCCCCGGTAACTTAAGCCCTGGATTACCATCCTGGACATGGTAAATGGATTACTCATAATATTCTAAACTTTATGTGAAAGTTCATATCAAAAGGAATGGCAACATCAGTGGTTAGACCAGTATTTATATGGCATTGTATCTGTATCTGTCAGATACATCAGTGATAGCTTTGTTTTTATTACATATCCATCTTAGTAATATATAAACACAAACACACATAGATAGGTTTTTTCTTGTTTATCTTTTCAACATGGGTTCCAGTTTTCCCTTCTTAGGAAGGAGTTACATATTTGCATGTAAATGTTGTCTAAAGTTGTCAAGACTCTGAGTCATCTATTTTCTCTCTTGGAAATAATGCACTAATATATTTATCAATTTTTAAAATACAGCCAATAAATACAACATTTGGTTGGAATACGAAACAATATTTTCATATAAAATATACAGTACCATGCCTTTGATACAACGGAATCAAACGTAAGTGACACTTTTATAGATCCCTGCACTGGATTTTTATTGGTGAATTAGAATTTCTTACTGGTACGTGATAAAAATGTGTGAACTGAGAGTATTAACACTTGTTTATTTCTTAGTTAGGAAGGATCTTGTTTCTTGCCATCCTTCAAGGAAAGCTTCAATTGCCCTGAGTTCATCTTCACGGAAGACGCAGTAGGTCATAAAATCTCACCTAAGGTAGGTCACTGAGGTCATCTGTTTTCCACTATCTTTACCCAGCCCTTGAAACCATCCTAAAACACATAAGGCCGCAGCTTCCACTGGCATAGATGGTGTATCCATATCAGATGGTAAAGATGCCATGCTAAAAAGTCACTGAAATATAGAAGTCAGCTCCAGTAATGGACCGTTGGACATTTAACACCATCTTATTTCTTATACACAAACTAACAAAAATACTAGTGAGAAAAGAAAAATAAAAAAGAAAAATAGCATGTATTATGGCCTACTTTTCTTAGTGAGGCAGGGCAGATTTCCACTGTCAAAGCTCTTGAAATCTTCATTGACCTCTGCGTACCACAGAAACAACTCAGGCATCTAACCATCCTCCTTTCTATCAAATCTATATCAGAAGCTTAAAGCGATCAACCTTTTGTCTTCTCCATGGTCTATTTTCTCCTGAGAGTTCAGAATACCACGACATTAGAAATTACTCCTAAGATCATACTGTACTCAAGTCATTTATTCTGGTAATCCTACAGGATTAGATAATGACTGTATAATCAATGAAGTTATTTAATTTTACTTAGAGACAGTGAAAGAGAAGCTTTTTCTCTATGTATCACTTCAATCTACTCCCCCATAGAAATATTATAACACCAAATATAATATAATATTATAACACCAAATGAATTTTTCCTAATGAAGATCTAATTTATATAATAAGTAAATATTTGATTTAAAAGAAAACCTCAGGAATTTTGAACTACTGCACAAAACTGCCATATGTGTTTGTTTGAACAAATTATTAAGGATATGCAAAATAATATTTTGCCTTATTTATATTAACAGAAAACAGAGCTCTGTCTCCCTTAGCTTAATGGTGGCTGCACTGTGCAGCTATGTTCATATACAGCAGAGGATCATCTGAATTTATCACTCAAAAGTCAGGAGCACAAGGGTCTGCCCACATCACAGATGCGCTATCCTCTGCCACAAGCAGTCATATCTCAGACCCTTGCTCAAACTGATCACTTTGGAACAAACAAGATTTGGCCCTTGTGGTCAGAAGATTAACTCTACCTGAATGTTAATATCTTGCTCCCTTAATACTTAGAGATCTGCCTTCAAGTATACACCTGGACAGCTTATTTATATTTGCTCTTCTATTTGCCATTACTTTTTCATGCCTCAAATGAAGCAGATTTCTCTCACTTCCAGTAACAGCAACAAACTCAGTCTTTGCTAAGTAAACCAAATACCTTTTAAATCTCCTCTTGGCTCTTCACTCCTTTTATAATCTTATTATCCTTCCTCACTTTGCCTGTTCCTGCCTGAATTCATATTTCATGATCAAGACAACCAGAACTGTGTAACATTTCCTTTTCTGCACTGGAAAATTTCCACTCTAGAGTCTGTCCTTCTCTTTCTGTCACTCCAGCATCACACGCTGGCTCACAGAAACCTGTAATAAAAACTAATACACCCATGCCTTCCTCTTCATTTGCTAATTATTCCCAAGTGGTGTGCTCATTCTCTTCTGTGCCGCTAGCTTAGTGTCATCAGCAGATGTCACTTAACAAAATTAATTCTTGCAGGTCTAAGACTGTGCTACATAAGTACCAGGACAATCTCTCTTTCCCTTAGTTCAATGTGTGGATGCCTCCACCTCAACTGTTAGCAACTCCCACCTTCTCAGTGTGCTTCCCAACCACTGACACATGAATTTTTTTTTACTTGTTTGACCACTTTTCCATTCTGTGATAGGTGTTTTCATTGATCATCAGCCTTACATCTTGGACAACACCAATTATGCTTAACAGCTGTGAAATAAGAACAGGAGTTATCCTATTCATATAACAGAGCACACTCTCCGACTACCTTATCAGTCTCATCTCGTTACAATTAAATGGTGAAATACTCTTCATTAATGCAATCCATAAAAAGAATCTCTTCATCACCTGAGTCTGCTGTTTATGAAACAGCTGCTGTGTAATAGTGAGAGGCTAGTACAACAACTCAGCTTCAAGAAGAAAGCTGGGGAAGTTGTCTCTAAATGAAAGACTTAAATGAAGGGTAGAGTTTTCCCAATGCCACTGCCAAAAACCCCAGGTTTTCAATTGCAACGCATAGCACAGAGCACTCTGCCCAGGGAAACCTGCTCCAATGCTGCCAAGCGATATATCCTCAGCACAGCATTTATTAAACCATTTCCTCTGCTAAGAGTTAATGTGTCAGTCTTTAAAATTGCTTGCTCTTCTACCACCTTTCCTGATGGAAATGTGAAAAGTGCAACTTACTTCCTTTCGCAAAACAGCTCGTTGAGACTCTTGACTCCAAATTGACTGCCTGGCGGTGAAAGCCTGCTTTCTAGAAACTTAACAGTGACTCTTCTATCATAATTCTGTCTCACTGGAATAAGGAGGTCAAACAGGGAAATAGCAATCATTAAATAAAGTATTAAGAAGTGATTGCTGGGTTCAACAGCAGTTTAAAAATGCTAGAAGCCTGAATGCTACTCCAAGCACTCAGGACCCAGCAAATTGTTTTGCTTTAGCTGAGTTTACATCAGGTGATGATAACTGCATAGACTCTATCATCATAAAAGTAAAATCACTACCCTTTCTGTTACAAGAACAAACAGGTTAAGAGCAAGTTTCACATGAAGATGGATCATGATTAATGTCAGTAATGTACCCAAAAGCAGCTTTCTATATTACCTTCACAGCAAATGCCAGCAACCAATCCTACCCACTGGTACCAACTGCATGTCTCAGCTTTACCTCATCTTTATCAAATCACTAATTACGGATATGACTAACATTACAGGATTTCTGTTCTTCATACAATCATCAGAAGGGACCTCAAAAGATCATTTAGTCCAATCCCCCTGCCACAGCAGGACACCTAGACTAAGTCACAGAATAGAACATTACAGACTGGAAGCAACCTGGAAGGATCATCCAGTCCAATGCCCCCACCACAGCAGGATCACCCAAACCAAGTCAGATGGGTTTCAAAAGTCTCCAGAAAAGGAGACTCCACAAACCCCCCAGACAGCCCCCTCCAGTGCCCCATCATCCTCATTAGGAAGAAGTTACAGAATTGGCCAGGGTTGGAAGGGACCACAGGATCACCCAGTTCCAATCCTCCTGCCATGGGCAGGGAGACCCCACCCTAGAGCAAGCTGGCCAGAGCCTCATCCAGCCTGGCCTTAAACACCTCCAGGGACGGGGCTCCAACCCCCTCCCTGGGCAACCCATTCCAGGCTCTCACCACTCATGGTGAAGAACTTCCTCCTATCCTAGGAGCATAATTCAGTTTTCTTGCAAACATTCATATCAGTACATTGTAACCACTAATCATACAGTCCATCATCTATTTGTTACTAACTTTGACAGTGAAGATCATCTGAGAATATGCTTATAACATAAAGGTCACTTTGTAAGTTGACTAAAGGCATGAATAAAAAAAACTCCACATTTATTTAAACCCTTTGAGGAGAAGAGGTTGTCATTACCCTTTACTCTGAGCAAGTTCTTCAACTACTTTTCAACACTATCATGACTCCACGTGGGGAGTTCAGCAGCAGCCTGTAAGTATATATAGAATCAAAGCCAGAATTCAGCCTACTAACTTAGCTTTGTGAAATTTAAAACAGTAGTCAGAGATTACGAATCATTATATCCATGGCAAACTGACCTATTTCCAAACGATGCTGTGACAGGATATGTGCCGTGGGTGTATTTTAGCCAACAAAAGCTAGCAAAGTGCCATGAGCAGCTGAATTTCCTGTTAAGAATTAAGAGCCACTCCAGACACATTTTCTGCCGCAATATATGGCCCATCTTCCTGTAAGTGCAAGTCTTCCTTGAAAGATGAGGGCTGAAAAAAATCATCTAGCATAATTTCTCATGAAAGGTAAGGAAATTAAAGGAAATGAAAGAAGTTACAAAGTAAGAAGCACTGAGGGTCCTGCTGGCTACCATGCTTCTGAAGAGCAATTCCAGTTATATCCTTGATGCGCGAGTACTATGTAAAGTAGAAGTGTGAAAATGTATAAGTATGCTAGACAAATGACATTTTATCTTTAGACATAATCATCCTTCATGGGTGTCATCCCTACCTACCAATTAATCACTAGAGCATGAATATCCTGAGACAAGGCTAAAAATGGGGTGTAATTTTTCACTAAAAACGCTTGAAACAGCCAGCACATTTTACAAAGGAAAGAAGAGGTTTGTGATCTATTTGCTAGTTGCTTCACAAGTGAAACCTCACAGAATCTGAATGGAAATAGCTGATTTTGACTGCAGCACAGAGTTGTGGCTTATGTCAGCCACAAGGAGAAATACCAAGTTTTAATAAGTTGACTGCAAGCGAGTCCATTGCCAAGAGTTATTGAGTTACCACTTTTTGTCTAACAGCAACTGAGTAAATATGATGTTCTAGTCACTGCAAACACAGAATCAACTGTAGTTAGCACAGCATCACTTAGTGAAATGTTAACTTGCTAGGCCCCTGAAACGTGGCACTTGTGATTGAGCATACCCTATCTCAGCTAGCATACACAATGTAAGACTTGTACACAAAGTAAAATCAATATTTCCAATCAACCAGCAAAAGCATTGGGCATAGGGAGACCATTACCATCTCTGGAGCTCAAAAATCCATCTACCATACAGATGCATAGTTCCTGGTTTATAAAAGTACTTGAGAATCAACTTAATGATCTAATTGTCAGCTGGTAACGTATGAGGGCTTCTCTCTTCTCAGTGTTGCATGTGAGGTTATGTAAACAGCACTCTATCCAACCATTCCTTCAACTATACTGCTTACAGTCTCACAGAAAAAGTTGAGCTGTCCAGGTCTATTTAATTTTACTATTTTCTTCTGGGAATAATACAAAAACCCCAGAACCCAGAGCTCAATTTTGTTTAGTTAGGTATCTACAGAGAAAAAGACTACATTCGCCTCTTAACTCTGTGATTTACTCAAGAGAAAAGACACAGTAGCTGGACATACACTCCAAAAGGAAAAGAAAGTTTAAGGCAGTATGTAGTTATTAGTGGGAAAAGATTGACATTTCATCACAAGAGTTTCCATTTCTCCTCTGTTCACAGCTGATTTGCTTTTGTGCACAATAATGCTACTGGACTTAGATCATGCCATTGCCTAGGAGTTTTAACACATAAAATCAAATACAAACAGAAAAATGTCTGTAGCAGGTGGCATCCAAGTAATTCTCAGATCACATATTTAAAGGTAACTGGAAATTAAAAAGGTAATATTCTGCAGCATGAAAATTCACAAGCTCCGTAACACATGAAACAAGTACAATCAATAAACCAAAAAAGTTACTCTACCTGTATGTTTAATATATGTATTTGATATAAAATGATTACATGATTAATATTTTAAAATGGCATCTAATTAGATTTCCATACTTTTGATTTTCATCACTGATCTTTGAAAACAATGGCATTTTAACTGAGTAAGCTTTTAAGATCAAAATAGAAACCATGAATGCACCAGGGTAAGATCCTTTGAATTTAGTTGCCCATCCCCCCTTAATAGGTGGAGTCTGCTTTTGCTTACATTGTTAACTATATCGGCTTCAAATATTTCCTGTGGATGAAACCAGCCCCTTAGGCAATAAGAGACACTGTTACACTTCAGCAAAGAACAAGATAGCAGACCTAATACGGCCAGTTTGAAACAAAGCAATAGTTGAGGCAGGCGATGAACTACAGAACCTTTTATGTCATTTTTGACTGCACAAAGAAAGTTACCAAAGATATTTAATACACCCACAGTTATCAAATATTTTTTCCAGTTATAGACACATGACAGCCTTTCACCCCTCTCCACTAATTATGCATCAAATTCTCACAATTGTACTTCGGCCCGTGAAATTTTGCTGTCCTCATGGTACCCAGAGCTGTCCCTGTGAGAACTGCTTGAAGGTCCCTAATCTACATTGCTCAAACAGAAGCATAAAACCCGGCAACACAGCCTTATCAAGCCTTAAGTTACACAGCCTTATCAAGCAATCTAGCAGCAGCTACACAGCGGACTGTGATGAGGTCTAGGGAAAGAGCTGCTCTACTACACCATGTCCCTAGTATAGTATAGAGAGTATGGAGAACTACTGGAAGAAGGGTGTTGTAGCCCACTTAAATCTGTGAATACGTATTACAGCAGAAATACCAGGAGACTTCTGACACACACCATTTTTGTAACCACTGTGATCTCTTCACTTACGTTCTGTAAATTAAGAACAATTTACAAATGCCATTACTGCATTACTTAGTTTCATATAGATATTTACACTTTAGTTACACAAGCAGAACCCCAAAACTTTCCCTTGTGAAAACTATCCCTTTAGATGGCTACCATGTAAAACAGCGAAGTCAGAAATGGTTCTGAATTAAGATGTTAAAAAAGCTGGGCAGTGAGGGAATGCAAAAGCTAATGTCCCAGCTTAGAGGCTGTACTGTGTATTACTCTACCTATTGCTTCTAGGAAGATAAGGTTGTGATCAGACACATAAAAATAACTTCCTATTTCACATTTTATGGTGGACTGGTCACATGGAATTTTCTGATGAAAAGAAATATTTCAATTAAGTGAATGATTAAAAGTATTCCCTAAATGAATGCTTAGCATTTGTACACAGAGTTTTCAATTCAAATAGAGAAGTCCCAGCACAAGGTTTATTTTCTTCCAGTTACAGGGTCAAAGAAAGTACCAGTATCTGAAGTATTTTTTAAAGTCAAGATTAGAATATGTCTGAATTCTGGACATCTTTTTCAAAACCTAACAGCTTGCATCCCAAACCATTAACAAAAACCTATTTCAACCTATAAAATCTTAATGTACGTATTTAAAATAGATACTTCTCAAAGGCTTTTAATTTTTGCATTTTCATCTGTCAAGTTCATAGCTTTTAGAAACAAACAATAAATGCAGGACAGTATTGAACAGTCATTGTGCTTTCCCACATTTATTTACCTTCCTGTCAGCAAAATTCTTTAATATAAATGCACAGGTTTGCATATTTGACCTGAACATAAGGCTGCTGCACGGATTACAAAAGCAGGCGTGGCTGAAAACACTTTGCAAAACACACTACAGGAAGAAAACCCAACACAGGTCCAGTGTGTGATACGCATTACTTACTATTTATATGTTTCTGAACGAATGTATTCAAAAACATGAGATACTCCCAGCTGGAACTGGTCAGCAATAGGGGTAACCCAAGGATTGTTCTCTGCTTTGAAGACTTGTTTTTGCCCAGTCAAATCCAAATTACCTGAAAGGGATTAAACAAGACAGCAGATGAAAAAAAAATCAGAAACTCAAAAAACCTGACATAAAATACAAAACTTTCTATTAACACACACAAAAATTTCAGTCTTAGTGGAGATGAAAGAGAGGACAGTTGTTCCCACCATGATGGATGCAGCTGTGTTCTTCATTTCACAGCGCTACTATATATTATGCAATGCAGTTGAACTCTGTTTGCTGTACATAGTATTAATTCATCAAATTAGTTTTTAGCAGGACTTCATAGTGTATAGATGTCCGGCCCTTTTCACCATGGCTTGCAAGAAGGAAAGGCGAATGATGCTGTGCCAGGAGTTTGTTCTGCTGAAGCTCAGCATTGCAAAGCATTTCTAAATCACTGCTGCAAATGCAACATCAACAAGCAATCCCCAACAGGCTTGTGTGGGGTAGAGAAAAAACCTAGTTTGTGTCTCCCCCTCTTTCTTCCCTTCTTTTTCTTTTTTCCTTTCAGTGTAACAGCCAGTTAAGTACCGCTACTAGTGGGACAAANGGCGGGCGGGGGGGGGGGGGGGGGGGGGGGGGGGGGGGGGGGGGGGCTCCCAAGAAGTGGGAAATCTTCAGGTTTCCTTTTGACTTAATTTTTTAAGTGGGAGATTGGCTGACTTTATGATTGGAAATTATTTTTGAACAGGAGTTCTCAGCTCTATGACTGGACATCGTTTTGAGGTGGGAAGTCTGTTCAGATTTGGGATTGGTTTCCCCACAGCAATTTTAAGGGGCTGATTTTGACTCCTTGCCACTGTGCTTCACCATTTTGGACCTCTCCAGATCCACTGATGTTCACTGGGCTTCTGCTTTACATCCCCCCTGGAGCTGCTGGTTTCAGACATCCTGCTTTGCTGCCACTTACCCCAACGGAGTTTTCCTGTTCCCAGACCCTGTGGTGAGTGTGCCGGAGCTGCTCCCTTTGGAGTCGCTTCGCGGGCTTCACCCCCACTTCTCTGCTGCTACCTCTGCTANAGGAGTTCTCAGCTCTATGACTGGACATCGTTTTGAGGTGGGAAGTCTGTTCAGATTTGGGATTGGTTTCCCCACAGCAATTTTAAGGGGCTGATTTTGACTCCTTGCCACTGTGCTTCACCATTTTGGACCTCTCCAGATCCACTGATGTTCACTGGGCTTCTGCTTTACATCCCCCCTGGAGCTGCTGGTTTCAGACATCCTGCTTTGCTGCCACTTACCCCAACGGAGTTTTCCTGTTCCCAGACCCTGTGGTGAGTGTGCCGGAGCTGCTCCCTTTGGAGTCGCTTCGCGGGCTTCACCCCCACTTCTCTGCTGCTACCTCTGCTACTCCCTGGCACCTGACTTCTCTCTGAGACCTGCCTCCTCCTGCTGTTTTCTGCTGCCCATGTCTGCTTCAGATTACCCATTGGGTTTTGGGGGGTGACGGGTTTTGGGGAGGGGAATTGCCTTTGTTTTGTTAGTGTTGCTATTTAACAAGCCTTCCTTATAAAGTTATTTATTTTTTCACTTGCATTCCAGGTGTCAAACCTTTTTTATCACATGGATCAGAGGGGGAGGACACTTCCTAGCTGGGTCTCTCTGCCCCCCAAATTTGTTCCAAACCGGGACAAGGCTTTCTGCCTTTCCGGTGCCCAGTGTGTTGATTGTACCAAGATCCTACCACTGATGTGTAGTTATAGTTGTCTATACTGAAAAGAGCAAACAAAAAGCATTATTCTTGCAACATGCCGGGTTTACCTATTGACAGGAAGACTTATGAGACCTATTAGAGGGTTGCTTGGGCTTTTCTGTTCATTTGTTCATTTTGTAAATGTTTACCACCCAAACCAGAACACGCTCTACTGAAGCTCCTCCACAGTATGGACACAACAAGCTGAATTCCAGGATGGTGTTGCCATTAAAATAAGTTTTGTGTTTTTTAAATTAAAATGTACTACCTTTGGCATTTATTTTTGTGGCTTTCATAATGAATAGAAGCCTACCCTCCTCCCAGAAATTAAAAGTAGCAGTACAAATAAAAAATAAATCATTTCACTATGGGAAGCAAAGCAAAAAACCCACTGCCAAGGTCTTGAAGTCTGACTGAGCCAAGCTGTCAGAGAAATACAAAATCAGCCAGATATGCTAGCTTTTCAAAATTAAAGGCACTTGTGTCTGAACACACATGCTCCCAGAGCTGTTGCAAACCTTGTGCTTGCTGGCCGTGGTGGCTGCAGGTTCTACATTACAGCTAATCTGTGATTGTTCCTCTCCCTAAGAAGAGTTAACGCAGTCAAAGACAGGCCATTATACTATGCAAAAAGATGTCATGCATCTCATACCAGCCTATCAACAAGCTACATTACCTTAGCTAGCGCATCTGTCAGCTGTCTCAGGCTGTTCTTTTGAAATAACACCAGGCAGGGAGCACGTCACCCCTCTGTCAGTCAGGCGGCAATCGCCCTCGCTGCCTCACGCTTCAGCGCACCTCGTTAGGAGCCTCACACCCATCTCCTTTATTAAGGGACTCAGCAGCCCTGTTCTAACAAGGATCAGGAAACAGGATTAAGTACTGTGACAAAAAGGACCTAATAAGCTAGAAACTGGTGTGCCTAAGCCTGTACTGGCTGGCTCAAGGCACAGACTCGTACTGCTCGCTACCCAGTTGTGAGGCGTAGGCCACCAGGGAAGTGAGCCAGAATGGTGATTAGCCCAAGCCCTCTGACCAGGGCTGCTATGAAGATCATGTATCACTCAGGCTTCCATTGCAATTGCAAATTGGATTTTCCATTTTATTACCTGCAACGGACCACATACATTGCTCTCCAAAACAACCAATGCTTACAAGCACTCACTTGTGGCTACAGCTCTGCAACTGTTACGTCCCAAAAGATGATCAGTTTGTGCGCAACTAATAAAAAGAGTCACATTTGGGCCGGCAAGCTGAGCCCCAGCATGGATCAAATACAGGGTTACTTACAGGATTAAGTCATGCATTCCCAAGATCTCTATAGCCAGGGTCTCAGCTGAATCCTCTCCTATGGAGCTGTGTCAAAATCCACTGTCCAGTAATGCTTTCATTCCCAAGGCACAGTGTGCCCACTTTTACTTCAAGTAGCACCTGGGCCATTTAAATGCAGAGAAATCTTAAGGCAAAAAGGGAAGTGTTCAAGCAAAAGGAACTGTAGGACCCCATGCCAAAGTAATCAATTTTCCTCTGTCTTCTGTTTTTCCCCAAAACACGCTGGGGTGGCTACATCACTTAAACATATACATACATTACTTTATTACATATATTCACAATATATTACAGTCTGTTGTAATATTACGTTATTACAGGTAAAATGTATCTAATTACAGAGAAAACTTAAGCACCCAAAAGTCCATAACTGACACTGAAATCCACTCTTTCTCTGCCCAGGGCATCCCTGTGGGAGCCCTCCTGGCAGCAACTAGCTTGACAGTCCATCTTAACAGCTGCCTACAGCTGGAGCAAGAGGTCAGCTGCTTCCTCATAGCTCGAGCTCTTTATTGAACAATTTCATTACTTGAGGCAGTGTGAAAAGGAGCAACTCATCTGTCCTCACAGCAAATATGAGGCAGTGAGCATGTGCTCTTCCACAGAGAAGTGAAGGAGGGATGCCTCACAGAAAGAAGGAAGGACAGAGCATCAGCTGCCTTACACTACTTCCTGGTCAATACCAACCTTTCCATCTGGAAATAAAGGGCAGAAAAGGGCAAAAAAATGAAGAAGGCTAAGACAACATGGAGAGCCTGCCCCACCTTACAGCACTAGGAGGAAGAAGTCCAACACTCCTTGGCAAGCCACTTGAGAACCAAGCAACTGTGTATTGCTTGGGACCACACTCTGGTGTCCATTCTCTGCTTACAATTAAACCATGTGTGAACTGAGGGCTTACCTATATCTGCCTCAGCTGCAGGACAGCCAGGAGTCCCGAGCATGAAGCCACAGACTCTGGAACATCTGTGAAACAAGTACATGCACGAGTAGTCATACCCTTCAAGCTCACTGCAAGAGTGTTGTGCAACTCAACATCCATAGAGGTGTTCCCGGTACTCCCACTAAGAGTCTTCTTTCCCATGCTTTTATATGGCAAAGTTGTGCTAATTGCTGTTATTCTATCCCTACGCACCAGAGCCATGGGCCAGGGAAAGAGCTGTGGCAGATGCGCCTTTATACATTCTACCAGCAGCATCAGCAGAACACTATCCTCAGGCTTTTAGGAAATCTATAGCCTGTTCTGCTACATGGATCACATCAAATCCCTTGGAAATTTTTAATAAGCAAAATACAAAATTGCTTCTAGTAAAGATCCAGGTCTCAAGATTCAACCATAAAATCAGAGTGGAGATTGCATTGGTCATTGCTGGTTTGCTCTTCCCATGCACATCAGCCTCTTACAGAACATTTATTTAGCATCTCTAAGATTTGGTATAACTACTAGGCTACACATGCCTTTGGTAAGAGAGGAGAAGAAGGCTGTCTTTCAGACTAGTCCTCACAGCCCTCTTCCTAGATAACAAAAATCTATTTTAAATTATTCTTGAGCACTTCAAATTGTGCTTCTCAAGAAACAGACAAATAATCAAAACTATGCATCCCAGAACCCAGGTGTATCAAGCGCAAAGACCCTTCTAATTTCTAAGCTTGCAGGATACTTTTTTTAAAGGCTTCTATCTTGAACAAACTTAAGAGTTTCAAGTAGAAAGAATGCAAAGTGGATACTAACTTAATGGTTGGACTTCATAATCTTGAAGGTCTTTTCCAACCCACATGATTCTAGGATACACAGCTACCAGAAAGCAGACACTGAAAAGAGTCTGAACAAGAGAAGAGCAAAGACAAAGGTCTATCAGCTGATTACTGTTGATGACGTGCACAGAATAATCAAAAGCTTGATAAAAGGAGCCAGCTGTGTGGTCTTAGAAATACTCATATTTAAGAAGGACTCATATTTAAGATGATCTTGAACCATTAGATTTTATCAGGTCAGAGTGACTGAATGTCTTTGTTTAACCCACCTTAAAAACAAACTTCTGGGCAGACTGAAAACTCTGCTGTACAAGACTCTCATTAGCTGCCACCTGGAAGCTACCGTAAATAGATCCACACCAAAACAAACCCTTGAAGATTAAAGTGAAAAACCCAATGCTCCATTTTTAATGCTCATTAATTTATGCCATCCATTGACTGAAAATACCCTTTATCACTGCCTAAATTCAGAGCTCCCACAGCCATGGGTGGAAACAAGAGATATCTCATGCGAAAATGAGCACATCCCATCCTGAGTGATGTTGAAGTGAAAAGGCGGCTACTATTTCCCTGCACGCCCATCAATAAATGCATTCTGCATTTACTTAAAGCACAATAGTTAATGGGTTTTGGGATTTTCCCTCAGTGCTGGTGAAATAAAAAGTGGTTTGCGTGGATATTCATGTTTTAATCAACTGCCTGGAAAGGTCAGAAAAGAGCTTACAAAGGTAAATAAAATGCTGCCTCCCACAGCTGTCTTTGCAGAAAGTGGCAGAGCCAGTGATAATGGGCCAAGAGTGTCTCCAGACTTCCCAGGCTTCTCCTGTCCATCTGATCTAGGTAGCAAGCACTTCTCACACGCAATTGTAAGCTTTTTATCCTCTAGTGATGTATGGTATACAGAACGCATAATATTTACCCAATGTACATATAGTCAAGGTGTAGCAAGGTATGACTAGTGTACACAGGCACTACCTCAATGCAAACAACAGTAAACAGACTGAACACAAACCTGACTCATCCTTTTCACTCAAACAGCCCTTAGCAACACTTTAAACACTTTGGCAAAAATTAAAAGGTGAAATAAAGTAATTAAACAACTCTGACATTTGAGAAGTGAACATTGGCATTCAGCATAAGAAACATGATCCTAGTTGCAAAATGCCAGATCAACGCTTCCATGTAATGGTTTCAATTCATCCCTAGTGGAGCTTCATTAAAATCAATGAAAATCATTTTAGCCCGTATACTGTTGAATTTCACATCTGTGTCACCTTCCAGCCTACACTCTTACTGCTCTGACCTCAAGGACAGTTCTCAAGCTGTAATTTTTTTTTAGGAGTGTTTTTCAGCAATTCCTCTTAAGACTGAAATTTAAATGCTCTTTCTCTTTACAACACAAAGGTCTTACTCTCATTGTTGCACATAAGGACAGGAAGAATTAAAGTAGTATTAGTTTTCTTTCTTTATTTACATATACATACCCTGGAATTCCATTTTATTAAACACTAAGTAAGGTTTCAATCTACTACACTAAATTTAAACTTAGGTTATATGTAAAAATAGGTCTGTCCTGACTTGTTTTAGATTTGCTTTACACTCTAAGGCTTACGATTTTTATTACTTTTGTGGCATGTGCTTTGTCTCTACAGAGAGAGATACCAGTTTAAGCAGGGTGGTACAAGAAATATCAGGATTATTAAGTCATAAAAATTATACCAAAGGCATTAATTGTGAATTATGTCTTTAAAATCCATGTAAAAAATTGAAAATATATACTGATTTATATGCTGCAAAGTGAAAATAAGAAAAAAGTAATTAGAAAATAGAAACTACTTCTACACCCATCTCCAGCACATGTGAGCTGTACAGCAGTAACTGATATTATTTATATAAACAAATAAGATCATCCCTGCTTTGAAGACCTCTGTATCAATTGTTAAGGATTAGTAACAAAAGAGTAGATGTAAAGAGGTATAAATGAACAGTTAGACTTCTTGTATTTAAGTGAAGTACAATTCAATCACTTGGGAACCAGCAGATATATTCATTTTACTAAACAATTCTACAGCTTCATAATGCTGAAAGCAGACATTTACTTATTAATGACTTTCTATGCACTAAAAGAAACCAACTAGCAAATCTCAACCTAGCTTGAGGTTTGATCCAAAAGATCAACCCTAGCAACCCTTTCGCCCTCTCACTCATAGATCACTTGGGGTCACCAGCACATCTGAGAACTCAGACACAACATTGTGGTGGTTTTATGTAACAGGGCAAAAGAAACACAAATAACAAGCCAGATTCAGTACACACAAATATACCAGATATTCCTCCTTCAGACAGAAGCAGGATGGAAGTCTTTCTCTGACTGCTCTCCTGACCACACAGACAGGAATGTCTGCAGCCTCACCTGAGAGCATTAGACACAGGGTAAGAGAAGGCTGAACAAACAATTTGAAAAAGAAACACTAAAATCTAAATCCATCCTCCTCTTCACCATTATTTTCAGGGACAGAAAATAAGAATGCTGGTATTGTAACATCCATGCAAGTATTCTGACACCCCAGATGTAAACAAGATTTTTCAATAATAAGTTCACAGATTAGACCACAACTTGAATGTTCACGTGAATACATCTAACAGTAGGTCTTCTGTGTCAGTTCAGTAATTGGAAAGTTTACCAAAGACACTTCAAGCAGAGAAACATCTGGTGTGAAAAACATCAGGAGATGGAGACTCTGCCAGTGATTGTTTTGCTCAAATGGTTCACTGCTGTTAAAATGCTTTCTTTACATCAGGGTTGAACTGAGAAGCCATAGCCCTCAGGCAGTGCTGCTGCTTCTGTCCACCTAACAAGAGAGAAAGATGATCTATGTTTTCTTCTCATGCAATTTGTGGGGATCAGCAGCTAAGTCTCCTCTTATTTTTCCTTTTGATAGGATAAAGACACTGATTATTCTGTGTGACCCCAGAATAGCTATTTCCATTAGCAAAAGAACCATAGCCAAAATTAAAAAAACCCAAAAACCAGACCAACTAAATCTTGAAATCTTTACCCTTAAAGTAAAGGTGAAGCGGCAAAGGGTAAACTGGTATTGATTGACTCAGCTACCAGTATTACAATTCTACAGGAAGAGGATTTTACTTTCCAACATTGTTCCACTTTAGCCTTTCACAGAAGACACTTTAAAACAACTGGACCTTACCATGCCCACTACATTGTGTCCTGCGGGGTCACATCCACATATTTTTTGAACACTTTCAGGGATGGTGACTCCACCCCATCCCTGGGCAGCCTGTTCCAATACTTTACTGCTCTTGCATTAAAGAAAATTTTCATAATGTTCAATCTAAACCTCCCCTGGCACAACTTCAGGCCATTTCCTCTTGTTCTATCACTAGTGACTTGCGAGAAGAGACAGACCTCCATCTCTCTACAACTTCCCTTCAGGTAGTTGTAAAGAACGGTAAGTTCTCCCCTCAGCCTCCTTTTCTCCAGACTAAACAACTCCAGTTCTATCAGCCATTCCTCATAAGACCTGTCCTCCAGGCCATTCACTAGGTTCATCTCCCTTCTTTGGACATGCACTGGCATCTCAATGTCCTTCCTACATTGAGGTAGCAAATTCTAGAACCCAAGTGTAATGGGAGGTAATGGAATTCTCACAAGGAGAATTCCACTCCAGAATGTGTCTGAACTGAAGATGAAGCCTGGGAAAGACCAGGGAAGGGATGAAATGCTGATATTCTCCTTTAAAACAGAATTTACCTATTAAGCACAGACAGACAATAGACCTAACCTGGCTGGACAAACAGCAGCATCCCTGCAAATGAGGGAAGAGCCAGTCATTTCACTCGACACAACAACCTGCCCTTGGCGACAACGAAATATAAAGGGCAAATAATATAAACATTCACATATGAAAGCCCCCAAACAGGAACTTGTTAGTGCAGTTCACTCCCAGCCAAACAGCACTGCTAGTGGCTAATATCTCCATATGACAAACCACGCTGCTTCAACAGCTGCAGCCTTCAGGTACCAAGGCAACCAGCCTAGCTGCTGCCACCACAAGGGTAGCCAAGGGAGATAGCAGGAGAAACAACATTTTAACAAAAATCCAAGAAAGTACTTGAAAATATTTCATGCATTCTTTCTAAAATAATTTCAAATTACTTACAACTCGATTAAATTAATTTCTCCCAGGTTCCTAATGTAAAGAGATGATTTACTAGAAGGTCTAGAAGTATTGCTAAGTTTCACTGCTTGCTTTCTTTGAAAGGTGACACATGCTGGAACTACCTTTGCCTTCACCGCTCCATGTAACAAATGTCTAGTGCTGACCAAAGTCTCGAGGGGCAAACCAATAGTCACTGCTAAGTGAAGAAACCCAAGAAACACACTAGGCGGCAGGCGGTTTTTGGAACAAAGGGAATTAACGTGATGCCAGAGTAGTTTAACATCAAAGACATTTTAATGGCACAGGAAGTATTACAGGCTTAGAGGATCAGCATCCCAATTTATTTTGAAATACATTGCACATTTTTTTGCCAACCTCAGAAACTCTCCTGGGATTCTCAATTACATGTGAATTCAACAGAGCATTCTGTCTTTGAAGGGTCCCTACCAGACCAAAGTCTAGTTAATTTAAAAATACAAGTTCAGAAATGATTCACTGTATTGCTTTTGCCCTGCACCTTTGAAACTTCCATTCAAACACAGGTTGCCAAGTACTCAGATGAGCGAAACAACTTTTAAGTACTAGGAAACATGTAAAATGAACCAAATGTAACAACAAATATAACATTTGCTCAGATTTGCTCTCATTACAGTCCTCTTACCTACCATAGCTCTGACAGAACAGATGAGATATTTGCTGACAGAAACATCATTATTATGCCGATGGTACTTGTAATCAGGGTACAGTGAACATTAGGAAAGCCTACACACACGCTGTAGTCATCCGAGAAGCGACAGTAGGACATGCATATTTTAAAAACAAATGTAAGATCAAATCTGAATCTTGGAAAGTAAAAGTTTGGCAAGAATTACAGCAGTCCAGGGAAATGAATGCCTGTGGTGTACATCTAAACCACCAGCTACAGAAAACATTTTTCTGCGCATATATAAACTGCAGAATTGTCTCTTCCAATACACCTCCCATCCCGCACTCTGCAGAATCAGTAAAAAGCGGCGGGGTTTGGTGGTACTGTGTTTTTATATTTTTTAGCTCAAAAGAAGTCTAAAATGAAAAACTAAATGAGAATATTCACAAATGCTCCCAGATTCTTGTCTTATGTAATAACCTGCCTGTGACCTGCCCTGTCATGGGCATTTTTCTGTTATTCCTTAGCTAATACCTAGAATCACAGAATCATCAGGGATTGGAAGGGACCTTGAAAGATCATCCAGTCCAATCTCTCTGAAACAGCAGGACACCTAGACCAAGTCACAGAACTGAACATTATGGATTGGAAGCAATCTGGAAGGATCATCCAGTCCAGTGCCCCTGCCACACATCAGCTGGATCTGCCAAGTCCAGGTGGGTTTCAAATGTCCCCAGAGAAGGAGACTCCACAACCCCCCCTGGGCAGCCCCCTCCAGTGCCCCGTCACCCTCACTGGGAAGAAGCCACAGAAACAGTCAGGGTTGGAAGGGACCACAGGATCATCCAGTTCCAACCCTCCTGCCATGGGCAGGAACACCCCACCCTAGAACAGGCTGGCCACAGTGTCATCCAGCCTGGCCTTATACACCTCCAGGGATGGGGCCCCAAGAACCTGCTACATTGATAGTCTTAGAATTTTATTGAGCTGAAAAGTTTAATAAAGCTCCTTACTGTCTTACACAACATTTGCCTTAGTTCCAAAAACAGAAAGAAGCTTTTTTTTTTTAAATTAAAAGGTATCAATTAGTTGTTGCAGCACTCAGAGCTGGTGTCTGAAAATCCCCATGATGTTCAAGCTTTCAAAAAGCACCCCACAGGTAATATGCGGTGACAGATAATGCTGAAAGAAGGCAAGTTTGGCATTTAGAAAAGCAATATATCTTTTGTGAAGTAAGTGATTCCTATGTTTGCACACACCCACTCTAATTACCTAAGTAAACTGCTATTTCGATTAGCATTAACTTGAACAAATAACTGCAGCAACTACTATGAGTAATATAATATTCATTCACAAATTCTACGGCCATTTAAAAAGCCTCAATTTTCAAATGCCTTTTTGTGGTGGACAAACTGAGATTTCTAGTAGGATTCCTTGAAATTTTTATTTAAAGCAAATCCTTTATCCACACAAGATGATTTACCTGATCAAGACAAAAAAAAAGATAAACGAATTACTTAGCCATTCTGACATAGATTTAATGCATTAAATACTTCACTCTTCTTAGAAAGGAACATGACTGCTAATTCCACCAAGTTGTTCTTTCTTTTTTTAAAGAGCTTGGATTCCCCACTTCTCAAACATGTATCTAATTTCACAGTTTTGATAGTGTCTCCCTTTACTTGAGGAAATTATTTGACACACTACAACAGTATCAAATAGTATACTTAAAATCCACAGTCACCAACACTCAGCTTTGGAAAAGGAGGATGGCAATTAAAAATGCATCCTTACGAATCACTGTTCTTCCCACACACACAACCATGAGCGAACACGACACACGTGTGCGTACACGTGTGTGTTGGCGGCAGGATAACAAACACGATCAACACTAGAATCTGGGGGTTTAGAAATCATGGTGTTTGTTTTCACATAAAACCCACAAACCTACAGATAAGCCAGTTATGTTCCCTGGGTGGCTATTTACATTTAGCCACAACTGTGAGAATAGTCTACACCATATACTCACTCTTACACTCCTGACTCAGTAAGAAAATCTTTTATGTGGCTCAGATGGGTCCGCCCAGATGACCATACTTAAAACACCATCATTGATCTTACTAATTGCATTTGCTACTTTACATGGTTCTTGTTTCTACTCAGCTTTCTTTCCAAACAGTGTTCCAATTGTTAAATGGTTAGAATACACAAAGTGACAGATTTAGTGCTTCCTTGGCAATTTATATAACTGACTGCAACTCTGTTGTTGCAGTGAATCATGATTTATTTGTCTCACAAAGCAGCACATAACCTTTTAAATGCTAGGGAAAAAAATGCCAGCGCTTCTTTAAAGTTTATATATGACTGCCCACCACCATTCCTCATGAACGGGGTTTTGAGAGAGAAATGATAAAAACAAACAGCAAATTCCACCCACCTACTCCCAGCCATTTCCTGCGTTCATCACTCACACATACTGTATTTACAGACAGGCGCCCTCACCTCGAGCACCAGTGCACTCTTCTAGACCCCATTTTTCCTTCTGGGCAAAGATATTTTTCTGAAGTTAGTGATAGGTATTCTCTGCTAAACACTGAGGGGGATAATAGTGATCTCCTCCCCTCCCTCCCTCCAGCCCCCTTACTGGTGCATGCCAAACCACGTGAAATTAAGGGCATACTGCAGGGTTTTATTTATTGTCATCCCTTACCATTCCAAAACCCACTGCCCTTCTATGGCCTTTTCTCATACCTTACTCTCCACGTTGCCTTCTACACTTATTTCCATTACCTTTAAAAACCAATGTAAAGTACTCCTCCCCTTCTCTTAATTAAAATGCACTGTTTTACTCTGGTGTTTATATTGTGCCCATCTCTCTGGTAAATGCACATCTAATGACTCACTGCTGTCCACCAGTGCCCAAACTAAGCCAGTCAAAAGCCTTCAACACCTTTAATTACGAAAGCGATAATGAGAAAGGAAAGATTGTTTACTTTAAATGGAACAGCAGTACCTCCAATTAATGCAAATAGGACCTGCTCATTGAAAAGCTATTTATCCAACAAGCACAGCACAAACTATTTGGATAGTTCCCTGTACATTATAATTCAATTTTAAAAATTTAGGAGGAGAACTCAGAAAGCAGCTAAAACTATTTTTCTCCTGGATGGTGATTATGGAATTAGCTGTCCATTCATTAGGTTGTAACACTCGCATATCACCTTTCACCGGCAGACTTTAAAACCGTCTTCAGAGGCTCACTTCTACACATTGCCCTAGTGTGCAGAAGGGAAAACAGGGCTGGACAGATGAAGTGATTTTTGATAATAACTGAGTAGATACATGCTTGCCTGTGGCCTGCTCCTTACTCGATCTCAAACAAGTCCTCCAAAGCCCATTCTGGTGCTTCTTGTACTACAATGCTTCCATACATGTTTGCCTAAGTGTTCAAAAAGCCAGAACATCGCTCTGCACAGTAAGTGTGCTTGCAAGTTGCACAAGTCACAAATCAAGGCTTCGGTGTAATGTTACCTAGATATTTACCCCAAAATCTAGGCTAAATTAAATATCTGAGGTAACTCTAATTAGAATTAATAGACTATGAATGAAAATCTTGGGTAACACCAGAAACTGAAACATTGATAAATTAATTAATCCAAGAAAAGCATAATTTATAGCCCAGCACTTGAGTAATAAAGAATGGTGGTGACTAGGACTTCAGTTGTGTCAGTGCATCTCATCCTGATCAGATGGAGCAAAATAGCAAGTCTTTTTTCCTATCAGATTGTGGTACTGGTCTATGACACAAACAAATTTTAACTAGAAGTTTCCTGTGGTCACCCTGAGTTTTGCAGGTCACTGCAAAACAGACACAAAGAATTTTATTCTAAATGTTTTCATTTGGTTTGGACAACGACACTAAAAATGTTTAAGGGGAAACTGTTATTATCCTTATAAGGGAGCAACATGTGTAGGGCATTTAATTAGCCACAGAAGGTGGTTAAACTCAGTAGAGCACTTCACTTTCTGGTCAAGACAAAGCTCTAATTTAGGAAGCTACATAGAAGTACACTCAAAGGTACTACACACTTCTGAAATGTTATTGCTGTGGAAAGAAACCTTATAAATAAATATGAATTTGACAAGAAGGTAAAAAAGTATACCTGTGTCATGGAATAAACAACTGGAATTAAGGAAACAAGAGCAACTTTCATCTGCTAGTCGTGAGAAAAAAAATAATTACTCAGCATCATGTAGTCCACTAGATTGATAGAGAAAACACCCCCCCACAGTGGGTAAATAGCAAAGAGTCTAAACAAGCATCTTCCCCGACCTCACAGAAAAACAAAGCAGCAGACTCATTCCTTTACTGTATAGAATACACAGCAAACATTGCATACTGTCACATTTATGCACACAGCTGCCACATGCTTTAACAGGGTGATACAAGCTCTTACACAACAAAGAATTTTACTCTATCATGCTGATTTCAGTCACCATCCTTCTGAATTTTGCTTACTATTATTTGGAAGGTAGTATTAGAAACAAAGAAGCTTCCCCATATAAGTGCCCACGATAACAGGAAAAATTAATAAAGCCAGTGCGACAGGTGTTTCAACAACAGGTAACTTTATTCCCAATTCAAATATACTATGAAAATCTTTAAAAATATTTGAAACTAAATTGTGGTCTGGGATAAACAGGAACAACCTCTCCTGAAATTAATGCCCCTCATGTAAAATGGAATACTGCAGTACAAACTGAACAAAACCAACACCCACATTTCAAAGAAAAACTCTACCTTATAGGTAGAAAGGTACCCTTATTTAAATGGCCAATATAACAAATTTTAAGTGTGAAAACCAGTTCTACTACTTTAAACAAAGAACTCATGAAGGAATGCAGGCTACTGACACAGGAAAACAAAAAAATCCTCTTATATAACTAGATTTTACTCTAGTTGATTAAACTTCCATCTTTATAGGAACAATCACAAAAAGCCCACTGGTACTCCTGCCACTTTTGTTTAATAAACTTCTGTCTGATCCAAACAGCGTTCTCAAAACCAAGCCAGCGACAAGAGTGGCTTTGTAAAACTGATACTTATGATATGTTGTATAAAGCAAGATGCTATAGGCAGCCAGGTGTACTAACAGACAGGGAAAACAAAACATGCAAAAAAACCCTAATAAAAGCAAAACACACACCACACATAATTTTTTGGCCCCTCCTGCATATCCACATATCCACTAGGAGTGAAAAAGTGAGTGTTTCTCCATGGAAAATAAACATCATCAGCAAAGACATCTTAAGCACAATAATTTCCTAGAGTTTAACTAATTTCATTTTAAAGGAGAGAAAGTGTATCATTATTGTTAAAATAATTATATTATTATCCATAATCTTACCTAGTTCTGGGGGCAGCACAGTAAGACGATTTCCCTGGATATGAAGTTCCTTAAGCTGAGTTAGTTCACCAATTTCTTTAGGCAGTGATATCAGGTCATTGTCTCTAAGACTCAGCTAAGAGTGAATATAAAGTAGTCAGAACAATTTTCAGTTACCATAAAGAAGCTTAAAACAGAACTCTCCTCTCTCTATCCCCACCCTTCTCCGAAACACTCAATTCTTCCAATTTATTTACAAGTGTCTGCCGGTAAACAAGAAATGGTTCCAGGTGTAGCAGTCTATTCCTGCAAACATACCCTACTACTCCTCAAATTGACTAGATTCTATTCCTACAAGCATAGCAAAAGTGAATTGATTTTCCAAGAATTTAGATAAATTACTTACTATCTGCAACTTTGTGAGCTTCCCAATATCTGGCGGCAGGATTTCAAAATCGTTGTCACTTAGATAGAGTGCACGCAGGGTGGCTGCAAATTAAATAGCAATATATAAGCAGGGTGGCATGTAACCCAACCATCTGAGATCTAATCAATAAGAGGGAGTCAGGTTTGATTAATAATCCTGACTTTGTGTAAAGCCTTTGACATACCCGGGGCTCACAATAATAACAAGCAGGTCAAACTTAGATTTACTGGCTTACTGTATTGCTTGTGAGTTCAGGAAAACATCTATATTCACAAGGACTGGCACAATTAACAAATTCTACGATAGTAGACTGGCAGGTTTTGGATATAATCTCACTGCTCCACTGTCGGAAGATGATCATTGCTCTCTATTACCCCGAACTCTTACCCATTTCATCAACTTAACATGCTAAACACACATTAGAAAATCATCGCAGTTTGTTGGACAAACACACATCTGTGTTAAGCTCTGTAAAAAGCACAGCCTGACACTGGGAAAGAGACCTTAAAAGAGAGTAATACAGAAGAATCACATTGTATGATTTGTAATTTCCTTGTTTGGTCTCTACAAAACTTACAGAAAAAGAGATGACCCAGCACAACCATGGAGCTTGTGTTATTGAACATACACGACAGTTCAGAAAACAACTGTAAAATGGAGACTCACAAAGAACTGTTGGGTGCAAAAAGGAAGCAAAAGGAAGGTGGCCAGATCAGGAAAACCCCTCTGCCCCAGCAGAGAGGAGATCCCATTTGTCTCATGCTGTTTATGTCTCCTCCTCTTTCAATTTCATTAAACACGACCATTTTTAACAATGCTGACTTGAAAACTTCCCTTTGCCAGGTGAAAATCATAAAATCTCTCAGACAGTAGCATCCTTCATCTCTCCCTTGCCTGTCCCTTTTCCTGCTAAATGCACTGACTCTGAAGCCACTTCAGAACAGTACATTGCAAAGAACAGTGAAATCCAGAAAGTGCCAGAATTCAAGTTGCTTAGGCAACCATAATGCAGCCCTTCTGCATGTAAGTATTACAATACCTTTATTTCAACTCTGAGCATGCATGTTTAACATATGCAAAGGTCAGATTAACTCTAACATTTGCCTGCTGATCTTTGTGACCTTAGCACATTTTTTTGATGCACTGGACATTTCAACATCCACATGATGGTAATACTACTTCAGTAATGAACCATCAAGAACACAGCTGTTTTCCAGACTCAACATGCTGCAGCTGCTTTGCAGAACAGTTTATTAGCAAGGCTTGCAAGCTCTCATGAAGTTTTAAGTTTTGACTGAATAAGGGACAAGAGGAAATATTACTCTGAAAAAAACGGGTATACCATTACTAACCAAGGTTTCTCTTGTCCAATAGTGTCAGGTGACTGTGTATCAGTGATAAATACTGCTGAGCTATGTAGAAATATTCAAGAGATATTCAAAGAAAGACATAAATACCAGAAAAATTGTGTTGGAGTTTGGTCTGCATCAAATAAATTTCAACTGCAGAAAGCAAAAGCAACATATCACGAAGATTTGTAGAGGTTTTAGAAAAGTTTCTTACTCAGATAGAAGAAGTTTCCTGGCAGAGAATTTTCGTTTAAGTTGTTATATGTCAAATCAAGAACCTCTAGAGCTGGTAAAGACCCAAATCCCCTTGGTAAGGTGTTTAACCTGTTCATACTGTAGGTAAAAAGGAAAAAACAGAACATAACATTAGTATTCACTTCATCTGGTAGGCAACAAGAGTTTTGTAGTTAAAATACGTAACATACCAAGCTTCCTTTGGTTTTGTAAAGAGGTTGATGCTACCAGGTAGTGAGCAAGACCACTGTGATGCCAACTGTTTCTTTTCTCTCTCACTCCCCTAAATACACCCTAAACTTACACAGTTGCAAGGGATTCCCTTCTGTCAGGGAGTTCTGAAGTTCTGAAGTTCTGAAGTTCTGTCAATCAATGGCCAGACATGAAACACCAATGAGCAGAGATGCCACAGCACTGTGCTTAGCTTGAACAGTGAGCTTTGAAGAAAACTGGTCCTTGACATCATCTTGACTGCCTGTATCACTAGAAAACTATTGCTGCATATGGAGCATGAACTAAATAAAATCTCAAGTCTTCCGACTGATGAGACTTACTCTAAATGTAGCTCATTCAGCCAGTCTTAGAGGGTTTAGGATAGCAGTTCTCATCAGCAACAGCCAAAAGAACACGTGGAAAGCTAAACAAAGAACAAGTTTTCTCTGGTAACCTGGAGCAGACAAGCTACAGAAAGCACTAACTTTTATCTGACCATAAAGGACTTGAAGAAGGTGATCCATATAATCAATCAGTAGAACTGCTGCAACAACAAAGGAGCTGGAGACTATATTCAAGGAACCTTACAGTTTGTGTACACACTACAGATTTGGTTGCTTACCATGTAAACGTGAAAAAACCCTTGCCATTTACTATTCATACTGTCCCTATCGCACGTACAACAAACACATAGACTGCATGTATGGATATTGCTGCCACTGTCACCTTTGAAAGCGGAAAGGTGAAAATGGGCACCTTGAGGAAAAGCATGTGTGGATAACTGTTGAGAAGAACAGGCTTTTATTTCTAGGTGACAACTGGAAACAATCCTGACCTTTATTGTGTTGTCTCTAAATCTATTTTGAATTTGCACCTCCCATGAGATACAAAAGTGATAAATAGCAATTGCCACAAAAGAAGACAAGAGGATTTTGTGTCAAATTGTCAACAAGTTGGTTGGATTTGTGGCATCCAGAGGGTAGTGGTCTGGCTCAATATTCAGATGGAAATCTGTGACATTGGTGTCCCTCAGGGGTCTATACCGCAACTAATACTGTTTAGTACGTTTCTTGATCACATAGACATCAGCATCAAGTAGGTCCTCAGCAAGTTTGCCAATGACACTGAGCTGAGCGGTGCAGCTGACACACCTGAGGGACAGGACATCCATCACTCAGAGACCTGGACATGCTGGAGAAATGTGTCTGTGTGAACCTCCTGAGTCTCAACAAAGCTAAGTGCAAGGTCCTGCACCTGGGTTGGGGCAACCCTCAATAGCAGTACAAGTTGCGGGATGTGGTGATGGAGAGCTACTCTGTGGAGAAGTACTTGGCAGTACTGGTAGATGAAAAGCTGGACATGAGATGACAATACAAACTTACATCCCAGAAGGCAAACAGTACTCTAGGCTGTATCAAAAGGTGTATGGCCAACAGATTGAGGGAGGCGACCCCACCACTCTACTCTGATGAGATCTCACCTGGAGTCCAGCATCCAGCTGTGGAGTCTTCAGCACAGGAAAAACACTGACTTGTTTGAGAGGGTCCAGATAAAGCCACAAAAATTATCAGCGGTCTGGAGCATCTCTCTATTATGTGGACAGGCTGAAACTGTTTGGGATATTCAACCCAGAGAAGCAAAGGTTTTGTGGCCTTTCAGTATGTAAAGGGGGACTATAAGAAACATTGGGAGAGTCTTTTTGTCAGGGCCTGCTGCAACAGACAAAGGCTAATGGTTCTAAACTAAAAGAGGAGTGATTTAGACTAGATGTAAGGAATAAATTTTTGTGATGATTGACGATAGATGCCCCATCCCTGGAAACATATGAGGTCAAGTTGGATAGGGCTGTAGGCAAGCTGATTTAGTTGGCTATGTGGGGAGGGGTTATAGCCTAAATGACCTCTAAAGGACCCTCCCTACCAAAAGCATCTATCGTTCTATGACAGAAGATGTAATGAGAAAACACGATGTAACACTAAAAACTAAGAAAACTCAAAATATTGACAATGTTGAGTATCTAAAAATACTTATAGACTTTAATCTCTAGTGCCTTCACTCCCCTATGCAATGTTTGTCAAGCACTGCTATACTGTGTGTTAAATACCATCAAACACATTGGTTGGACAGTAAATAAGCCCGTCTTCAAAGAGTTCTCTGGACACAGAATTAAACACAAGAGAGCCATGACTCCAGAATAAACACATGATGACTACAAATCCACATGAGCAAAGGCAGGAGAAGCACATAGCTATTTCTTTTACAGATTCTCAGATACTATTATTTTTCCCCGACTTTTGCATAAGCCAGCCCCACCAGAACAATAACCTGCAAAGATCAGCTCTCTGCAGCTAGAACTCCAGTCAAATATTGAGCTTGCTTGTACCACACCAGTCTCTCATTTTTTTTAGGCTTTCAAAGCAGTAGGACATCTTCTCTCTTTCCACCCCATCACTTGGCCTTTCTGCACCAAAATTCTCCAAAAAATAAACTATGCCTTTATTCAAGCTTTCCCTTTCTCCTTGGAAGTGTTTTGATACCCTCTCTGTAGACATTCACTGCAGATGACAAGAGGGTTTCCAGGCCTTCCCCCAGCAAACTAGAGAATAGTTTCCTCTTCACTGACTCCGAGAACCTCTGAAGCAAGGCCCATTTTGCAATAGCTAAGGGTGGGCTGCATATTCTGTGCCTGAAAGACTACAGGTAAGAGTAATTAAGAAGAAAGAGCATTTCATCTGTCAAATCTTGAGACACATGACAAAGAAAGGTGGTAACTGTGGTTCCATACCTAAACCTGCAGGTCTTACTCCCAAATGGATTTTTCCACTACATTGCTTCCATTAACGAGGCCCAATATTTGAACCACATGAACACTCTGCATTGCTTTAATCCATGGGAAAAGCCCAGCTTCTTCCTCCGTACACTGCAACACTTCTAAATGCCATTCCAAAAATGTAGATTTAACCCCCAAGATATACAGAATCCTGATTGTGAATTAATATTTGTGCTGAAATGCAATTCCACGTTCAAACAGATATTAAGGCACACTAGAGATCTAAAGAGACCAAATAAAACCAAAGACAGATCATAATGAAAACATTTATTTGCCTTCCAACAGTTTGAGATACAATTCAATTATCAACATTTTACAAAACTATCTAGAGCTGGATACACAGAGCCTAGCCAAAACCACTGGGTACTCCCAACAGTAAAAGTTCTCAATGTGCTTAGAATCTCAAGTACACACATGGTAAAAGCCTATGAAGCTAAAGCTTACCCCTTACCAGTGCTTTCTTGAGTAGCTGAACTTTCATATGTCCAGTTAGCTTTAAGAAAGTTCTGTGCTTCACATTTATTTTCTTATTAGCTCAAGAAAGCCTTCTGCAACTCTAGTTATTATAAAGCATCAGCAACTCTACAGGACTATAGTATCTGAATGCTTTACAGGAATGCCTCTGGCTCAAATTCAGACAATACTAGCTCTTTAAATTAACCGCATATTTAAATGCTCCTCCTTTTACATGATTAATAGAAATTGAAATTTCTTTGATGTCAAACGTGGGACTTAGGAACTAAAATCCTAAATTAACATGGAAAAATCTGCATTTGGTTTGTTGGCTTCCCCCCCCGAGCCTGGCTCTTGTACAGCAACTAAGGAAGTATAACTAGATTTTTAAGTTTGACTTAATTATTAGATGAGTGTGAGTTGCTGTTACCTTTAAATGGTTATCAAGTCAGCACTTGATCACTTTTAAATATCCAGTTATGCAGGACACTGGCTAAACACTCCAAAACCATAACTGCCAAGTTATCACAAGCACATTCAGTAAGAAACTTTAATAGCAAAAACCAAGAAGTTCCAGGATCACTTGTGACAACTTTTGACAGATTGTCTTACAGCAAATTTTTGCATTAAGATACGCACCCCAGATTCAGGTGTTTGAGCTTCTGAAGGCTGCTAATCTGTGTAGGCAGCTCCTCAATCTGGTTGTTGAAGAAGTTGAGCACTTCTATGTTTCTCAGGTCCGCAATGTTTGCTGGCACAGCTGTGGGAAAGTTTTCACAGTGAGAGACTGCAATTAGAGCAAGATACTTAGGCTATGGATGCTCTCCTAGCACCTGTCTTTTGCTCTGCTTGTACAGTGGCTGACAACAGAAACAACATCTAATAGGTATTACAATAAAAAGCACAGTTTATATCAAGAATGGCTCCCATCTGGAATCTCTTCTCATTGCTGAGAGCAGTCACTTTGAACTCTTCAGAAAATTACTACCAGTACTGTAAGATAGTTTGACTAAGAAAAGACCATTTGAGAGATAGACATGGACAACAAATGTCCACATAGACAAACAAGGAGAAGCAGAATATCATTCAAGTTTGTGTAGCACACAATGGTGTCAAAAAAGTAGAGCCTGAGAGACTTGGATAACTTCATTATTTGAGTTGAAAAAAAAATGAACAATCCAAGTAGTTACAACAATGCAGCAGTTTTATTAATAACAATTCATTTTTAGCAATGGCACACTCTTCTTAATGCTAAAATAATCTAGTATGCAATTCTTGTTCATGTCAGACAAATAAACTTACAAAAGCTTAAGTTCAGCCAAGCTCATTTGCAGTTACCTTCCATGAGTGAAAAATTGATGAATACAAGGCTATATCAGTTTACCAACAATTCAGTATCCAGTTACTATCTAGAAACAGGAAAAACAAGAGAGGAGGCAGAATACAATACAAATATGCCCATGCAGATGACCTTAAAAAGGTATTTAGAGTTGCATCATTTCTCTTAGTGAGATGAAGCAGATAGCTGAGGTTCACAAAAATCCAGAAGTTGGCAAATCATCTGCACTGAAGCCTGCACCTGTGCTCAATATTTGCCTTGGTTCAGCCTCAAATCTGACTGCATTAGGAACCCACAGAGTGCGCATCTAAATAATTAGACGTTTTTATGACGCCATGATTTTCTTTTATTTGTTGGCATGAGGGGATCTCAAAAGTCTTAAAACAGAGTCAGTAATGTTTACAAAGCAGAACATCATAGTGTCACATTTACTAGACTATAACTCTAATTACATTGTGAACAATAACAGGATCCCTAACAAACACTCTAATTACACTACATAAATATTACTGTGGAGGGTCATATTCATTGCAGGAGATTTTTAGCACTTTTAGCAGACTTTGTTTATAAAGTCATTAAAGCAAATCTGAACATTTAAAAGCCCTCCCTTTGTGGTATTTTCCAACTGGTCCATGCATATCTGTCACTCGATGGCAAGAATTATGTGCTCTCAGAAAGTAAAGGATAATGATCTGCTATTGTTGTTTGAAATGATTCCCTTGCTGAAGTTAACTGAGGATTTTAATTGACATAATTCAGCTGTTTTCAGCCTCAATATTTCATCACAGCGGTAATTACCAGTATTCAAGTGCTTTCCTTTCAGAAATCAGACTTTATAATTTGACTTTGATAAGATGCAATGGACTGGCAAACAGCATTTCTGCTCCTCTAAAATAGATGCTATGTTTATGCAAGACTAGGAAACAGGAGTACCAAACACAGATTTTAGTTTAGTTGAAGCCTAAACAGTGCTGAGACCAAAAGCAGTTCTCCTGAAGTTACACTGCTGATGCAATTAAGCTTTGTCTGAGTCTGAAGGTTTTGGCCTTTTGGACAGGACAAGAGATTACACTCTCCTAGAAAAAAGCAAACAACAGTGCAAATGTAATAAAGAGCTCTATTGTGGGAATACTGAAACAAGAGCTTAACATTTAAGAAGCCAAACTTAGCTACAGCCAGCTCAGGTTGTCTACATTGTCAATTTTCTGTATTTCAGTTTTTCAGGCTGAAGACCATCACAAGATGATCAAGAAATTAAGTAGCTATTATCAACTGAGACACTGGAAGTTCTCAAAGCTAACTATAAAGCACATTTTACATCAAGGAGAAACGTATCACCACGAAGGTGGCAAAGCACCAAACCCTTTCTTCACAGGGATTGCACTTTAGATCAGAGCATCAATGAGAATCCTAATGTCAATGGTTACTCCAGCCAAAGTCTCAAATTATACTGGCTCATCCCAACTTTCAAACATGGGGCAAAACCGCAACTTCTATCAGGTAGTTTTTAGAAGTTTATAATTTCATTCTCTTTTTCAGGGGACAGGTTATAAGTATCTGTAGTGAACAATAGGAGATGTGCCCCTGCACACTGTCCACTACGTTTCTGCTATCTCTACCAAATTCCAACTTACCGTATTTCACAGCAGCACAGTATCGCAGTGTGATACCGTATTTCAAGTTATGAATCACACTCAGGGTACTTTGTTTCATTATTTTCTTCAAATTGTACTAAAAGCTGCATTAGTAAGCAAGCTGAGAGGAGAAAAAGGCTACAAAATTTGCCAAAGATTTGGATTAAATGCTTCATCCTGTTTAAATGCCACAATCCTCAACTGTATTTTTTAGTTTGGATGGAGGAGCTGGAAGTATTTAGAGTGAAGGAAAAACAGAAGAGGCTTGTGTTAAGGCAGAGAATACTTTCCTGTAACAGCAGATTTTCTAGTTGAGCAATCCAGATTCACTTGTAATCAACTTTCTTGGATTCAAAGAAAAAAATAAAAAAAGGACTGAAGTTAACTTTCGTACTGGACTTGTAGCTGAACTGCAGAGGTTCAGTACCCTCAGGTCTAGAGATTAGCAGTGGACAAGACAGGACAATGATGCATATAATGTTTTCTGTGTTGAACTTTACACAACTAAGTGTGTCCTGACTACCATCCTGGTGTTATGCTGCAGAATTCTTCCCAGACACGTAGCAGACTGCCAAATACAAAGAAATACATGTTCTGCCAATACCAAATTCCACTAGAGACACCTTCTCATGATGAGCTGTGAGAGTGAACTGTCAGCATCCTGATTCCACTCACCCACATATTTACAGTACGATCCACTGTGTCTTAACAACTCTTCCTAAGACCATCTGCTGCCCAGTGTCATTAACAACTAAACTCCCCCTCAGCAAATGCTAGTAAAATTTGGCAGCCCAATGCCTTTGCATTCTCTTGTGAAGCTTTAGTCACATCATGGAACCCCATTCATATTAACTCTCACTTCACAAGGTCAGAAACAGTTTTCTTCACCTTGTTCAATACGTGAAATTGCTTCGAATGATTCGCTCTGACAGCTATAGACTTTAACCTGACTTCTAGAGCTTGGATCAGAGTGAAAGCAAAGGTCTATGGGCTACATAACAAGGAATAAAACTTTGCTCATGCTCCTGGAAATAACGATTTGTCAACATGTTATATTTCAAAACATTTAAAAACAAATATGTTCATTTTTGCCCTGAAGACAGTGGCAATTCTTTAAGCACTAAAATATATTCAGATCATAGCACACTTTCACTCACAGTAAGTTTGTACAGTGTATTCCTACATAAGCAGCAGCTGTTGAAAAGTTATGATACGATTTCCAAAGCATATATTAGCATTACATGCTACTGCACACCTAAATATTCAGGATCTGGATCTTAGTTCTCTACCGGCATCAAGAACCACAAGCGAACGCCAGACATCTATCTTTACTAGAGGTCTGATGTTGCCCTCTGTTGGAGAACAGATACTGAGTTTGATGGAGACAGGTAACAGAGAAACATGCTAAGGGCTTCAAAATCAGTTGAAGCAGGTTGGGGTTAAGTGCCTCAGATGTAACACTTTCTCAAAAAGCAAGAGGTCAAGAGGTTCTCATACTGCTACCTAGAACTGACATCAAAATATAGCTCCTTTTGTACACCCAAAGGAACAACAACACAGAAGAGGGTAAAATGAGGTGGATTTTTATTTCCTCTTCTGTTTCACTCAGACACTCTGTAGTCATTCAAAAAAGTTTCAGTGTGATCTCACTTTTGGTGTCAGGGTTCTTCACTCAGCTGAAAATGCAGGAACCCTCATAACTTTAAAAGCAAATAAATGCAGGTGTTTGTGAGATTAAGTCTGCATTTGCTTTTCATCTAGAAGATGGAATCTAGTTTGCTCTTTTGTAGGGACTGACACGAAATCAAACATTTCTGAAGACACTCTTACTAAGAGAGGAATATCAAAATTTCCTTCCCAACTTAAAACTAAAATATAAAACTTTCTAGACAAGGCAGTTCAGATGAAAAACAAGGTAAGGTCAATAAACTACCAAGTTGGACAGGCGAAAGGATTTAGTAAAAATCTAAGTCTCTACAAGAGGCAAACATGGTATGTAAACCATGTTGAACATTTCCATTCTTTTCTACCTCAACATTATTCAAAATACTGACTGGAAAACTGTATCTGTAATTCTTGCCTCTTCATAAAACTGTGCATGAATAAGCATTAATCAGCGGTCCTGGTTAATGAGGGAGGTCCTGGATAACCGTAAACTTGCCACTGTTACACCCATTTACAAGTAGGGTAAAAGAGAGGATACAGGGAACTACAAGTCTGTCAGCCTGACCTCAGTCTGGCTTCAAATTGCATCAGAGGAGGTTTAGATTGGTTATTAGGAAGACATTCTTTACTGAGAGAGTGGCTGGGCATTGGAATAGGCTGCCCAGGGAGGTGGTGAAGTCACCATCCATTGAGGTACTTAATAAAGAAATAGATACAGCACTTAAGGCCATGGTCTAGGGATTAGTGAGATGCTTGGATGAGGGCTAGACTTGATAGTGCTGGAGGCCCTTCCCAGCCATAATGATTCTATGATTGTATAATTGTGATCTCCTTGATAATTACAATTCAAAGGCTACAGAAAGCCACCCATTGAATCCAATGGGTTTTGCATCAGGCAATAAGTAAAAAAAGAATTATTTCAAAATATTAGTTTCATTGGCATTCAGATCTTTAGAAACTGTATGCTGCAGAATCCCTGGTTTTACCAGAATATTTTTTTAGTTAATGAAGTAATTTCACAGTACCTAGGAACATGACGTTCAGTAGTATTCCAAACCTTTACAGATTCTAAGGGAGTATTTATCCAGAAGAGCTATTAAAATAGCACTACTTGTCAGTGAACAGATTTGTAAGACTATGCCAGTTTCTCATTAAAATATTCCACTTAAAAGCTGGTCAACAGTCAAACACAGTAAGAGTGCTATGGGTCCACTGTGGATCCAGGGTAAGGTTTTCTTGCCAAGAATAAAAATCTCTTTCTTAATCCTAAAGCAAAACCTGTGGGCTATGCAATATAATAAACACAGTTCTGCAGACTGCTGCTAATCTGGTTAGCATCAACAAGAACTTTGCATGAGTAAGGATCCCTTAGAGTAAAGGTCATAAAGACATGAAATGTTACTCACATTTCATGGGGGAGGAAGAATTTAGGATACTAAATATATAATGCATTCTGTGCATCCAATATAACTGTACTCGTAGAGCTGGAGCTGTGTTTAGATTAATTTGACAAGGATTCTGTTACACTGAGACAGAAGCAATCAGCTTCACTAAAATGAAAGAGGAATTAGCAGAGGAAGAACACAACAGTGTTCATTTTAAATATTCATAGGCATTCTGATATCATACTTGGCAGGTAACTGGAGAGAATCCTGATCCCAAGTGAAACATAATACTAAATTTACACATTATGTAGTTCAAGTTTCCCCTTTTGCCCTCCCCTCCACCCTCTTCCAAAGCTAGATACCAACGTTCCTCACTAAAAACATTAAAAACAAGCTTGTCTCCTTAATCTTCGGCTCTTTCCAGAGACAAGTAGAGTTCTTTTTTTGCAATTATCCACAGAAGCACTTTAGTTATGAAAATGTTCTTATGAACATGTTTAAATTATACTATAGCTCACTGATGTGCTTCTGTGCTAACAAAGTAATTTATCAATAAACTGTTCTAATTTAGAAGCCAGAGTCTAAGAAGAATTGCTGTGAGCAAAAGAAAGACTGAGAATAAACTGATTATCAGCTGACATCTAGTGAAGACAAAAGACAAAACACTCTTTTCCTCCTCTAAGAAAATTTAAGATGCACTTCAGGAGTTGCTAGAGAAATGTTAGAAAACAGAGGGTGATGTTAGGAAGAGATTACTAGGTTGAAAATAAATCACCTAACAGCAAAGAACTGAAATCACAACAAAATAGCTCACAAAAATCTGATGTTTGGTATGGGGTTTTGTTGGGTTTTTGTGGGTTTTCATTGGGGTTTTGTAGTTTTTTTGCTTGGGTTTTTCTGTTTGTTTTTTGTTAATTTATTAAACAGCAGCAAGGACCAGTAGTACTCCAGTAAGGATGGATAATAAAAATGTGAATATAAACATGCCCCTTCATTTTTAAACACTCTTTTCAAGAAAACAAGAGTATTCGCCAAGCTGCATAATTCAGCATGACACACAAGTACTGGGGTAGACTACAGCACCTTCAGCTTCACTACCTGTTTTGTGAGGAGTGTACAGTTCAGTCAAGATGGTCTGCTATTTTTCTGTTATGTCAGAGAAGAAAACCATGTAGGATACCATGCAAAACATTGAGGAATGCTAGCTACATCCCCCTGTCACAGGTTAGTTCATCTCTATGTGTTGATATTTCAATAGCAAGGAACGGTTAAGTAACTTCTCCAGGACTAAAGAAAAAGCTTTACCTGATACTGTTAAATGGAGACTTACGATTCGGCTTCCACCAAATGCAATTGCAAATGGTGGAATTTGGTCTCATCAAATTTGAGTGAGTCTCCTGCAGGTGGAGAAGTTGTTCAAGCATGATTTGTTTTACAAGAGAGATTAATTAACCCTGAATACCAGATCTGGAACTAAATGTTTCCTCTCATAGATCAAGATCATGTCAGCCTTTCACTTGGGAATACCTCTACTAGTTTGTTTAGTAGTGCTTGTTTACAAAAGGCTACTTTCACCATGAATATCTAGTGTCTATGTCACTGGGTAACATTCCCTGAACTTAGCTGATCCCAGGTTTCAGGTCACTATACATTTCATTTCCAGCTACAGCAAGTTTTCCACCCTAGGCATGAGAAACCATATTAATACAAATTGTTCCTCCTCAGACCAAGAACAGGAAACTATTTCACCCATTTCACCCTAAGGTTTATTTCACTCTACTGTACTTTTGACACAGGATACACCAATGGAAAGAGTAAGATGCCAGAGTGAATGGTCTGAAAGTAAATGCTGCATCATGATCTGCTTCAAGCCAACACAACTGAATACTAAAACAACAAACTGCAGTACAACACAACACCCAGTAAACAAAAACTAAATCCAGCATCATTTTTATTTAGGCCACAATCTCCTTCTCACCTCTAAACCTCTATATTAGCAAGAAAAAATAATCCACTCCTCTTATTAGAGGACGAATTTTTTAAGATGATAAAAAATACGCTCTTACTTGTTTTAAGTGATTTCACCTTTTCATTAGCTTTGAAAATATTAACCTCAAAATAGTCTATATCAGTCAAGGGGATTTCCAACTATTTTACATTACAACTTCTACACAGTCATGGAGGAAGATTGTTTATATGGAGCTTCTACACAAGATATTACAGGTATTTTAAACCACAGAGAGATCAGTGGGAGGCACAAAAAATTCTGTCTTGCTACAAAAAAAAATAGTTAACATGTTTGCAGATGTCTTTTAATAAAAGAAGAACAATAGGTTCTGATTTAATAAAAGAAGAACAATAGCTTCTGATTTGTATCCTGTGCTGTACTTATTATGTATGCTTAGTTATGATACAAAACTTGGTTGCCATACAGTCCAAACTTGGGTGATTTAATTTATGTATGAATTGGAGTAGTTTCAGTATATGTTTTTTATACTATCTCATAAATTATTCTGTTTCTTTCTCCCAAAGATTCTTAAAACCAAAATTTATATTAAAGCTTGAATTCTCTACCATCTGTATTTTCTCAAAACCAAACATTTGGGTTGTTGTTTTGTGTTTTTCCAAGGAGAAAAAAAATTAACTAATAAGGTATTTAATCTAAGCATTTGTGCACAACTCAGACATCACAAATTTGGTAAGGTGTATGTACAGGGATCTCCTTTTTCCTCCTTCCCAGAATACTGTATTCATAGATATTTGCCTTTAGAAAAGCCTGCATCAGAAATAAGAAGTAAAACCAAATCAAAATAAACAAGAGATCTGAAAGGTTTACAGTTAAAGCACCACTCCCAAGCACAGTTAGAGGCCACCATCAAGCAGAAGTCTTTGGACACAACCTTAGTTTCATGATGCAGATAGCTGACTTGTACCATTTTAGAGATATATTATATCAGTACAACAGTGTGTAAAGACTCGCCAGAAAGGAGAAGAATAAAACTGCAAAATTATGCAGAACACAAGAAGCAACAAAGAGTATAAGAGGCATCTAGTTCCTTCCAGAAGTCAAGGAGTTTGTTATATAAATAATCTGATACCAGGCAAAATGCAAGGTGCCAGGCAATATTGATGTGAGACACCACATTTCAGCAGTCTGGAAAAGATAAAAGCAGACAAACTGAGAAAGAATTCTGTACAGACAGATGAAGAGTCACTAACTGTCTCTGGACCACCTCCAAAACATCTCTGTATACACAGCAGCCAGAAAGGTGACATAAAGGAGATGCCCTAATATAAAAATGATGTCAAGTATTTTAGCAGTATGTTAAATAAGATCAAGGAGACAGTCATGAAGGTTAACAGCAATGAAAGGACAAGCTTCTGCGGTGGCCACACACAGAGGACAAGATAATTTAGAAAAAGGCAGCAGAGCAAAATAACAGTAAGCTATGTGAGCAGAGGAAGTGTTTAACTGCTCTGCTAAAGGGTGACAAAATGCACAAGGATTGTAAAAAGGTGACCAGGTGGTTGTCAAACGAGCAGGATTGGTAAGACAACTATTATGAGTTGATCAAGAAAGCAAGCTCAAACAAAATTCAGGTGTGGAAATGGGAGCCAGCAGAAATAAAGAATAATGCATCCTCATAACTATTTGGAAAAATGAGTAAAGGATTACACTTAAGAATCAATGAATAAGCAGTGAAAAATGCAGAGGACAGTAAAGGACTGTAGGTGAGAGGAAAGGAAGAGGCAGAGAGAAAATGTGACATGAGGTAATTAAAGGGAAGGTTTGAGAAAAAAAACATAGTTCATATCATTCAGACATTCAATAATATTGGCCAAGGCATCAGATCATGAAAGCAAAGGGATAAAAATACTGTTAGGAATTAGCTATGAATAGCAGAAATCTTTTGAGAACTTTGAGTTAACCATGAGTTAAGAGGACCGATGAGGAGAGGAAGAAGTAAGCTGTTGTCCACCACCACCCAGCTGCCAGACAGGCTGAACTGCTAGCAGGAGCCTAAGCTTCCTCCCACGGAAGAAACTGCTAAAGCTATTTAAACAGTGACCTCTACCGCACAAACGGAACAATGTCGGTATTTCCACCCAGCACACACACTCGGGGACTCCAGGAACAAGCAGCTAACACCACAAAAGCTACAGTCTCTGATAAGATTATCCGAATGATTACAATATCAGTTAACCACCTCAGGGAGGTAAGTGAAATAACTGATACAGTAGTTACAAGTAATCAAAAGCAATCAAAGTAAGTGAAAGGAAAGCACATCAAGTTGGCAGCTAAGTGCTTTCTAGGCATCTATTTACCTCTGTGCACACCTGGTCTACAGCTAACCTGATAAGCTTCTGAAAGCTCTTTAAGCACACTTCCCTTTCATGGTGTAGTACAAGGATTTTAATTGTGAAACTTCCTATCTACTTGCTATGCAGGTGAAGTGTGACTATAAAGTGATTATAAAGTTTCACATCCTAGTAAACAGCTGAAGAATACCTAGAGTTAGTCTATCTACCCGAAGTCTACAAGTTTCAGTACCACTTTATACACAGCTGCTCTTCAAAGAAAAAAAAGGGTCAGGTACAGCATAAGCCACTACCTGTATGTTCTGTTTCTGTTACAGATGTGAATTTCTTTGCTGCTAATCCTGCTCCAATTACTGCTCACTTACACATCTGGTGACACAAGGGTGCAAAGCCCAATCTATCCTGCTAACTTCAGCTTGAGCTTGCAAAGCTACTTTTTTTCCCCGTCAAAAGCAGCCTTTTAGTGTTCCAGTGCAACCCATTTATATAAAAAGCTAATCCCTCAAGACAATGTGTTACACAAACCTTATTCCCAGCTGGAAAAAAACTCCTCCTCACAATCTCACCTATTTTACACTGTCTCCCAGAGCTCCAAACTATTCTGCTTGAAATGACATGGGGCAGGTCCCAGAGTAGAAAAGACAACCAAGCTTGGCAACATGCCTTTCCTCTCCCTGACACGAGCTCCCTGGACATCCAGTATTCTTCCACTTTCAACCTGTCGCTCAGAACCATTATGAAACCACGACCTCTAGCTGAAGAGGTTTGAAGAAACCGGGACTAAGTTTGATTTCTAGAACCTCTATGACATATTCCTTAACACAAAACTTCAGAAGTCTCATGAATGTTGGAAACCAAGTATACCACAAGATACAACTGGCACAGTCACCCCAGCATCAAATACAGAGCAGCAACGTAAGAGGAAACATGCTGGCTGGCCCTGCAAAATATGCAGATGCACATTAACCCACAAAGTTCACTTTCAGCCTGCACAGGGATGTGAGAATGAGCAAGTAGCCAAGATTGTGCTGACTTTCAGTGAAGTTTCATTCCACTTTCACTTGTGTGAGGCAATCCTAAGTAGAAGTGCACAAAGCAGAAAGATAGGATACTCAAAAACTACTGTTGCACAGAAGATGAGACAACATTTGTGGTTGACCAAACTGATAAGCATGGTTTCTACAGAATTATGTCCTGTAACTCCAACTCCCTCCACACCCCTCCACCACAGCTACCCTAATTCCTAACCACTATTCACATCCCATTAAAGACCCCACTGGGAAGAATGTGAATGTCACCTATATGTCCCCCGGCTATCATCAAACAATGTGAAAAATAACTTGGCCATATCTACTCAGATTAATACACCACACATAGGGGCAGATATCCATCCTTCAGCCACTTATTTCCACAAAGTTAAGGAACATTTGTCAGGACTTCTATTCCACTTACTTCAGTGTTAACCATGGGTTCAAAAGATATATGGATCAGGATCAGACATCCTTTGAAGGCCCATAGAGTAAGAATGACTGTCTAATTTTGCTTCTCATCTGTACACTGGGCAGAATTCTTTCAATCACTAAATGATGTAACAAAAACCCACAGTACAATATATGGAGATACTGGCCCATATGCCTATAGCAAGAAAACACACAAATACTAACTTTCTTCCTCCATCTTAACTCGATTGTCACAGGAGATGAGACCTCAAAGCGGAATCATGCCAGATTTGTCACCTACACAGAAACTGGTTCAACAAGACTGCAGAACTGCATCTGACTAGCCTCTCCTAGAGTTTTGTTTATGATTTTGAAGTACAAAAAGTTCTCATCAAGCAGCAAAAGACAGACTCCACTGTTATAGAAGTTGCCTAGTGCAGAAGTAGCTAGCTCAAGATTCCCCTGACTGCACAGAACCAGACAGTAGAAAAAAAATCCTAACTAATATTCTCAAGAAAAATCAATATAGACTGGAGAACTTTTGGCAAATGATTTAGACATGTAAATGCACAAGCACCAGCAGTATGAAGGTCATATTAAAAACATTAGCAAAAACCATGCCACAGAAATAGGCTATAGTACTGTGAGGTATTTAGTAATGCAGTTCTCACACTTGTTCATGAAACTTTGCTTATTTTTAATAGAGTTTGCTGGCTAAAATATTAACTGTGTTTACTCGAGAATATGCACATCCCGGTTTTACATGTATTTATTCTTCCAGATAGACATATTTACTCTAAACAGCAGGAAAAAAAGGAAGCAGAACACTCATTTAAATGGCACTAAACTAGTAGAAGATGCTAATATGACCTTAATGTAGCATGTCAAGTGTCACTGCCACCAGCTTCTTAGCAGGTTGTTTTTAAAATGACTGAGACAATTAATTACATAGCTTAAAAGATTAGGTCAACAGTGTCAAATACGTGAATATGAACTTGAAATTTAGCCTTTTGAAAACGTGTGCTCTCTGTTTAAGTGTGACATCAATTTGTGAAAGAAGAGTAAGTTTCAGACCTCATGATTTACTTCTCAGGAGAAGCTGTGGCTTTACTTTTCCATAAAAGAAACCCAAATATCACAATTAGAGAGGCTGACAGAATCCCTTGGGTCAGAGAAAAGACATCCTTGCAGCCTGCTGATCTAAGGCCATTTCAGAAGAAAGCAGTAATTACAAGTTGAGACAGTACAACACAATTTTAGAATAGTGGCGGTTCTTAAACTGTCACCTTGAAAACTAAAACTGCCTTAACTTAATGGTGCACTCTGGATTTTTCTTCAGCATTTCAAGTCAACCTGAACAAACTCTTCAACGTCTCTTATCACCGCATCTTCCTCCCCCAGTCAGATTCTACAGCTAAGACGCAAACCTAGGACGTTTGTGTTTGGGGTTTTCTCTAAACTCATCTCAATTTGTAAAGCTTTCCTTGGGTACAGTCTGGTACTTGCCAAAGCACCTATCCAATCATCCCCTCAACACTCAACACATCCTCTCTTCAGGTTGTTTCATTCACCTTCCCATTTCAAGCACTCTTTAGAGCTGAAGGTGGTGTGTGCAATACAACAAAGAGACAAACTTACACGTTTTTTAACAGAAGTAGACTGCTTGAAGCTCACACAGGTTTGGTTTTAGATCTAATGCAGCTGAGTTGTAATGAGAGATTAATTATGCTTCACTCAAATTATTAAGCTACCAAAATCCAAACTGTATAATTTCTGATAGTTAAAAACATGGTGTGAAAGTCCTCACCTAAGCATAAATAGTGCAGTCATAGTAGGGAATAGATTTTTGGCTGAACTGGTAATGAAACTGAGAATTACAGATCTTCCAACATACGGCAGATCTGTTGAAGCTGGAAAGGCATGTTGAACATGGCAGATTAGTCACATCCTCAAGCTCCATTTTTCAATTAAGTGTTTCACCAAGAACTGCTCTTAACAGTAACATTGAGCTCTATTAAAAAATGCACAACCACAGACTAGCAGTGCCAGCTTTGCAATGCTCCTCAGCCTGTCCGCAATAAAGTGTGAAAACAAGAATATACTTACTTGTAAGCTTGTTGTGACTCAGAACCAGCTGTGTGATGTGAGACAAGGTAACTGCAAATCAAGAGAGAAAGAAGTTAGTACGTGACTATGGCAGCTTGGAGTCTACCTAGTTCAGAAAAAAAGCAGCAAATTCTCTCTGCTTCAACAACTCCACACTCACATGTGATGTCAAAACAAACAAAACAAAGTCAAGATTTAAGGACATATCCAGTCACTCCTTGCCCCTTAACACTTTTGTTATTTAATTAAATCAGCTTGAGCAATAAGCACTAGTGCTTTTCAGGTCTGGTCAAGGGGAAACTAACAACAACTTGTTTTTACCCTTTGAATACTTCCCAAGGGAAAATTGATCATTATTTGCAGCACGGGTACATAGGAAGAGGCAGAAGACATAGTGCAGCAAAAAAACTATCGTCTAGTTGCCATTGTATAACCATAGTAAGATGGTTCACACAACTAGAGTGCTGCTCTGGGTGGCTACAGACTCTTCAGAAGGGGTAGGCCAGGAAGGAGAGGGGATGGGATGGCCCTGTATGGTAGGGAATGGTCTCTCTTGAGCATGATGACAGTGATGTGTTGTGCTAACTTTTAGGGCACTAACCCCTGATACATCAGACAGCTTAGGAACACAATCACATTCCTTTCCTTGGCATATAGGAAAGTGCTGTGTCACCGTGGCATGGACTCTTGCTGGTGCATTTTTGGCTGGTAGGTGGGGGGCTTTTGCTAGCTTGCAGGCTCCCAGCTGATGATTTAGTTTGCAGCATGCACGACCTGATCATAAACTCTTTAAGAACCTTGTATCTTTCTTTTACCCTTCATTCATTGTGGGGGAAAAGAGGATGCTTTTATTTTGGTTTTGCAGGCTGTTCGCTATTTCTTTTTGCCTCTCTTGTATCTTAACTGTTCTTACGGTTCCTGTAAATAAAATCTGTTTTCACTTTTCTTTACTACAAATTTGTACTTGTTTTTTTCTTGTCTGAAGATCCTGAGAGATCTAAACCAGGACAAAACAGAGTTGAGCATCTATGGACAAGAAAGGCAAACAAAGCAGACATTGTGGTGGAAGCCAGTTACAGACCACACAGACAGGATGAAGAGGCAGACAAAATACTCTGTAAGCTGGGTGAAGTCTCACAGTAACTATCACTTCTCCTGGGAGACGTGTACTTACCAGATGTCCGCTGGAAACATAACCCTGCAGAGACAAAACAGTCCAGGAGGTTCCTGGAGTGTGTGTGACAGCTGGCAAGTGAGACAACTAGGGAAGGGCTCCCTGCTGCTCATGAACAGAGGAGGATTTGCAGGTCAGGCTGTCCTGGACACAGTGATCATGAAAAGGTAGAGTTTTCAGTTCTTGGGAAAGTAAGGACAGGAGTCAACAGAACTGCCACCTTCTGGCCTGTTTAGGAGACCTTTTGACAGTTCCTTGAGAGGGACACCAATGAAGAGCACAGGAGTCCAGAAAGACTGGGCACACTTTAAGAAGGAAATACTTAAGGTGGAAGAATTAGTCATCCTGGTGTGCCGTACAGTTAGCTGCCAGGGAGTAAGACTGGCTTGACTAAACAGCAAGCTTTGGCTGGAACCTAGGAAAAAGAAAGTCTATGGCCTATGGAAGAAAGGTCAGGCTTCTCAGGACAACTACCAAGGCTATGTAAGGAAATTTAGGAAGTCCAACTGGAACTTAATCTGGTCAGTGCAATAAAAGAAAACTAAAAATGTTTCTATAAATACATTAACAGCAAAAGGAGGGCTGAGGAGATTCCCCATACTCTACTCTATGCAAGAGGAAACATGCTGACCAAGGCCAAAGCTGAGGTACTGAATGACTTCTTCACTTCAGTCTTTAGTAGTAAATCTAGTTGTTCTCTCAGTGCTCAGCCCAGTGAGAGGGAGATAAGAATGAAGACACCAATAACCAAGAACAAATGGCCAGTGACCTACTGAATCACATAGACAGCATTTGACACCTTTTCCCACAGTATTCTCCCAGAGAAACTTGCTACTGGTGACTTGGATGACACACCTTGAAGTTACCAAGTATCTGCCCTCTCCACGTAAAAAGTTTGTTTTATTTTACTGCAACTAAACAAATTGCTTTACCCTCCCTAAACCTTTTCCTTAGTTCTAGTGCAGCCTCTTCAAGAAACATTTCTACAAAAGCACCTCACTGCTTCTAACACTATTGATTACCTACACATATGGCTAAATATAGAATGCAATTGACACCCAAAAAAGCATGAGAAAATGACAGTTACAAGCTTCTGAACAAACACCTAAGTAGTCCTTATGCATTTATTTCTTTGGTTTAGATATTGTAATAGCTGTGACATCAGCAGAAGTCAAACATTTCATGGGCCCTTGACACCTGAACCTGACTAGTAACAATACAGCCCTAGCAGCTGACACCCTGAGATGGGAAGTGCTGTAGTCTGACATCTCCAGCACCAAAGCAACTTCAGATCAGAGACAGACCCAAACTGACATCACCAATGCCAGGAAAAGCATATTTTCCTGCATTTAATTTATGAAATATGTCAATCTAGGGCTCTGAGGCTTAGCCTAGGCTCTCCTGCATCAACAAGAACTCAGTCTTGCTCCAATGTATTTTAAGAGAAACAGTAATTTTCCTACCAGGCAGTGGAGTCACCTAATCTGCTCTAGGCAGTTTCTGCCCACTCCACAAGAAGAATAATGCATGTTCTGCACTACAGCCAAAAGAGCTCGCATGCCTATCCACCTCCCGTCCAAGATGGCTTATGAAGGGGGAGAACGGGCTAACATAGGAAAGGTCCAATTAATCAATACCTTCACCACGCCTCAAATGTTAAGATAAATCCTAAGTTATCAAAAAGGCAAGGTTTAAAAGCATACAACACGTACCAAAAAGTTCCGTGAGCTTTGTACTTTTGATCCCTCTCACAGTGTCACTGGCCCTCGCATATTACCAGGCCTGTCAGGCAGCTGCTCTGCAGTGCTGTGGCTACCAGTACCAGGAAATAGGATCCCAGTTTTGTTCTTTAAAGTTCTGGGTACAGAACATATCATTATTTCTCCTTTGCCTTTCCTGTGGCAGTAACACTGGAAAGTAAAGATTTTGTTTCATCTGCTATTAAAAAAACCCCTCATTGTTTTGATACTGTACTATGATATCAATAATGTAGAGAGCTGCTCCTATCTCAAGTTAGGATTTGTTTTTAAAGTACAGAAGTTGAACTAAAGAGACAGAACAATACCAATTAACACCACCTCACCTCTACACTAAAAATCCAGCATCTCACCAGATGCAAAACAGAAACGGATTCTTAACAGCTGGGAAGGACCCCTGCATCATGGACACCATGGTCTCACAAAAGTGGGAATGGCTGGAAGTCTTTTTTACTTTTTTTAGGGTCTGGACATTGAGGTTTTGGCTCAGTTATGTAAGAACATTGTGTAAGAAATCTCCGTAAGTCTTAATATGTGGGTTTCTTCGTGGGCAATTGTTCTGGTTTGAAAATTAAATATTTTCAGATGGTAGTTGTGGTGCTATTATGCCGAAAAAGCATGTTATTTTGAAGCTGGAGGTAGCTTTCCTAGCAGACCTCCTGCATCAGTGTGTGGACTGTACACATGATTGATGGACAGAGTCCATAAACGGAAGGTACTTCCTCCTTTTTTCCTTCCTTCTCGTCGTCATCTTCATCATCTCCTGCTGCAACATGTCTTCAGACAGGGAGCTCCTCTAGGAGAGAGAGAGCAAGTTCCCCCCACCCCCCAAGGGTGGAACCCAAAAGAAGTCTCAGTCCAGCTGCACCTCTGCTGCGGGGTAGCCACAGCCCTCTTTTGCACAGGAGCTCAAACACAGAGAGGCCCAAGAGGCAAGCTGGTCTTCATACCTGCAAACACCCTTCTGTGGGGGTGAACCTGCAGCCCTCCACTCTTTCACTGAGGGTTCAGATACAGAAAGGCAGCACTAGCTCATTCCTGCCTTTGGCAGTGGACCAGAGTAAGGGCAACTCCTCCAAGCTGCACTACAGCAAACACCCTTGAAGATGCCAGACAGAGATGAGCTTTCTACCTCCCTTGGTGCCTGACCACAGGGGAGAAGAAAGGCTCTACATAAGGCCTGTGAAAAGTCCTTGGATGAGACCTTGAAAAGCCTAGATGCCATAATAGGCGTGGCCACATGTAACCAGCACCATGTTGCCTTGTCTCCACTGGGCTGACAAAGGTCCTATATACTCTCACTGAGAGAGAATGAGAGAGGCCTCCACTAAGATAAAGAGAGATCGCAAGTGCTGATCTCCTAAGCCTTTGGCAAACACAGAGAGTCTGGAACCCTGTTGTATCCTCCAGATTTGACGCTGCTATAGCCTCAAAGAGCCCTGAGCCAATGGGAGCTAGAAGTATGCTGGAGACATCACAGAGTGCTGATGTCTTGCGTAAGGATTGGGAAAAGGAACTTTCCTCCACGCACCAATTATATATATTTTGTGCTGTATTCCTGCCACTCCCCACCCCCTTCTATTCTGGAAAGTGAGGTGTGAGTGTGTTGGTGGCTGTTGTGATTATCAGTGCCAGAGTACACTCTCTTACCCCAGAGCTCTCATTTAAGGCTAAAACCCAATGTGTTAGCTGTCTCCCATTTCACTCAGTGTGTGTGTAAAGGCATTGTTATACAGTTTCTGTTTTACCTGTTTGATTCTTTTACTTATTTGGGGTTTTTTACGTTTCTTCTTGGTGACGGGTTCAATAAACTGTTGTCTTTCTAGCAAAGTTGCTTCACTGCATGTTACACTCTCGGTGAAAGCTGTTTGTTGTGCTTGAATTACAGGCACCAACCCAAACCAATTTAGAACCTCTTGTTAAACCATTACAGGGATGACTTAAATGTGTTATTGCTTTTTAACCCAAATTGAGTTAGTTTTTCCAAACCCTTCCTGTATTGTTGTTCCTTCCTGTATTGTTCCCAAGGTCAGAAATTTCCAGGCAAAAATTCCTAGACAACAGAGATTTCAATCTGGACTTAACTGTCCAAATTCAACTGAAGCCTACAGTCCATGTCTGAAACTCCACTGCCTCAGTCAATCTTCTCATATGAGAAAGAATGCCATCATATCTTTGCCCTGAAAAGCAGGCTGACATCCCCCAAACAGATAAAAAGACAACGTTGTGTGTTCAGTTTTGGTCTCCTCACTAAAATAAGGACACTGGGATTCTTGATCCAGTCCAAAGAATGGCAGTGAAGCTGGTGAAAGGTTTAGAGCACAAGTCCTATCTGGAGCAACTGAGGAAACTAAGTTTGTTTAGCCTGGAGAAATGCAGGCACAGGGGAAAACTAACCACTCTCTACAACTGCCTGAAAGCAGACTGTAGCAAGGGGAGGGAGTCGGTCTCTTCTCCCAGCTAACCAGCAACAAAGGTTTAAGGAATTCGTGCTCTGTATTACTTCCAATAGCATTTTAGCCATACCTAGACAAAATATTTTAATTTTGAAAGGTCCAAAGCTGCAACTACTTTTGAGACAAATTCACAAGCATTTTATGAAAGGGAGCCTTTATTTTCGAACAATAGCATTTGGACACTCTTTACAAGTGTATACAAATACATTAAATCAAATACATTAAACTGACCCATATGAAACAGAGTCCCTGGAAAATGTTGGGGAGGGGTGGAATATATCTATCTGTAAAAGGTAAGGGTATCTTGGCTAACAGGACAGTGAGCTTAGTAAAAGAAGCTTTAAACTAAAGGATTTGGGTGGTGGGGTCCAAATGGAAATTCTCAGGTTAGCATGCCTTCATGGAGAATATATCTGGGAAAGAATCAGAAGGCAAACCTCTGAGGCTGTACACCCTCCCAACTCCTCTCCAAGACATCTGTATGCTTGCTTACCTCTTTAAAAAGCTTCTACACTAACACATGCAAGTATGGGGAACAAGCAGGAAGAACTAGAGGTCTGCATGAAGTCACAGACCCATTACATCATTGCAATTACCGAGATGTGGTGGGATAGCTCATACAACTGGAATCCTGCCACAGACAGCTATGTACTGTTCATGTTATTGCCACTCCAATTGGAAAGGTCATGGAGAACCGGAGAGGTGCCCGAGGACTGGAGGAAGGTCAGTGTCGCTTCTAGTCTTCACAAAAAGCAAGAAACATGACTCAGGAAACTTCAGCCTGTTTAATCTTACCTACAACCCTGGAAAGATAATGGAACAAATTCTTTTGGAAATCATCTCTAATCATGTGGAAGAAAATAAAATTACTGGGAGTGGTCAGCATGGGTTCATCAGGGGGAAATCATGCTTGATCAACCTGATAGCTTTTTACTATGTCATATCAGGCTAGAGATATGAGGGGACAGCAGCGGATGTTGTCTACCTTGACTTTAACAAGGCCTTCAACACTGTCTCTCATAACACCCTTATTAGAAAACTGATGCAGTGGTGGTTAGATGAGCAGACAATGAGTTGGATCTGTGTGACAGCGCTCAGAGAGTCAGAATCAGTGGTGCAGGGCTGAGTTGGAGATGTGTGACCAGCAATATTGCCAGGGGTCAGTACTGAGTCTGGCATTGTTATGATCTCGATGAGGGGACAGTATGTATCCTCAGCAAGTTTACTGACCATACAAAGTTGGGAGGAGTGGCTGACACACCAGAGGGCTGTGCTGCGATCTAGCATGACCTGGACAGGCAAAAGGGCAAAGAGGAACCTAGCAGGCTCAACAATAGCAAGTGTAGGTTCCTGCACCAGGGCAGGATCAAGCCCATGCATCAGTACAGGTTAGGGGTAGACCTGTTGGACAGTAGTCCTATAGAGAAAGATCTTGGGAGTCCTGGTGGACAGAAAGTTCATGATAAGCTGACAACATGCCCTTGCTTCAAATCTAATAATTCTGTCATCTGTCTTAAGCAGCTAAACATGCCCAAGAAACATCCAGAAGGCAGAAGAACTTGCTAGGGCCGTTTTCCATTGGACATAATGCAGCTCATAAGCACCATTAGCAGGACTCAGAGTCACTCAACAGGTCAGACAATCCACTGCAAGGGCCACTGTCCCAAAGGCACCAAGATTCCACTGGGGAATTACTGTAACCTCTTTATGATGCCACCAGAGAAGATCCTAGACATGAAGCTAGCTCCTAGCTCACTGAGGACTGTAGACCTCAGAGGCCTTTTATACTATCATACTAATCAGCATACAGGCAACAAGCATTTGAATTTCAAGAACACACCAAATACCCACACAGAAACATACAGAATCATAAAATCATTAGGGATTAGAAGAGATCTCAAAAGATCATCTAGTCCAATCCCCCTGCCTCAGCAGGATCAGTTAGACCAAGTCACACAAGAACATGTCCAGGCGAGTCTTGAACATCTCAAAAAAAGACCACTCCACAACCCTCCTGGGCAGCCTGTTCCAATGCTTCTTTACCCTCCCTGGGAAGAAGTTCCTTCTGATATTCATATGGAACTTATGTTCCAGCTTGCACCCACTGCTCCTTGTCCTATCACCAGGTGACTTTGAGAAGAGCCTGGCTCCATTCTCCTGACACCCACCCCTCACATGTTTATGAACATTAACGAGGTCATCCCCAGCCTCCTCTTCTCCAAGCTAAAGAGACCCAGCTCCTTCAGCCTTTCCTCATAAGGGAGCCATTCTACTTCCTTCATCATCTTTGTTGCTAGAGCAATTTGCTTGCATCTTAACTACAAATGCATATTATGCTACTAGACCCACTATTGCTTCAACACAGAGTGTGCCTTGGGAAAAATATTGAAGCTCTTCTTCTTTGGCCTTAGTGTCAAGCCTTTTCATATACTGCTGTCATGCCGTGCAAGTTAGCTTCACATAAAAAACTTGGACGACAAGACTGGACTAAAATTTTTTTTAAAAGAAAAAAAGAAAAAAGACCAACACAAAACAGGAAGATTCCAGAGACCTTGCTGAACAAAGATAAGACACTGTCTGTCTTGTCGGAAGAAATTATTGATGGATGAGCACTACAGTATTGTACAAAATGAGTTACAAGTAGCCTGCCCCTCCATCTTCTGTGGTTTGGTTATTTTAGAAGCAAACAATTATATCAACACTAGCTTTCTGATAAATAATTCTAGGCATGTTAATTCCTACCACACAAGCACGTACTTTAAAATATGAACAGCTTACAGATGGAAAGATACCAAGAGCAAATTAACACTTACAGAGTAAAGAGAATTTAATCCAATATTTCTTCCCTGACAAGACTACAAAGCAGCAAATGTCTCAAATTACTTGGACAGACTAATCGCTTAATTCATAGCTTCTCCATATATATCTTTAAGTGATCAACATGAGAGATCAGAGATTGCTCCCTACTCCACAAATAACTCAGTAATTGTTGCTGACTGTTTAAAGTCCCACCAAAAAACCCACACTCACCATAAGGCAAGGGAAAAGGCACACCATGTCCTGCTTGCTAAACCAAATTGCTCACCATAAAGGACATCCATTAGTTCTTACCATTACCTGGCTATACCGGGTGCTTTGTAAATAAATATTACCTGTTGATTTCACAACACAGAACTAAAAAAAAAACCAACCCAAAAAAACCAAAACCCAATGCATCAGAACACATCCACAGGGCAAGACATTTTTTAAAACCATTCCTGTATGGAAATGCAACCATAGCTTAGATGTGCTCACAAATGTTACAACATTTGTTTTAACACATGCTCAAATCAGAAAAGCATTTAAAGTTTATAACTATCTCACTGTCTCAAATGTCTTTGCATTACTATGATGAGTTAAGGCACAAAACAGATAAATCAAGAGATATATTTAGTCCCAAATGAAATCTGTTTTCTACAGAACACCCTTGAAAAGAGTTTTCATATTCTGTTTCTTAAAACCTCAAAAATTCAGATGCTCTGAAGGCCTGCAGCACAATTCTAATTGTACTTTAAGCCATTAAGAGAAGCAAGGAAGTGCCTTGATTGAGGAGTATTCCAAACATAGAAGTCAGCTTCTAATGACATTAATGTACTTCTGAGCAAGCAGTGGTTCGGGAACTGCTAAACTTTTCTTTGTGAATGTGATCACCACATTATATAAAATAATTTTAATATTTTAATATTTTTAACTGATAAAAACAGAAGTGTACAGGCTGCCAAACTTCTAGGTCTAAGCTAGTTTTAGGCAGTTTCAGACACTCTCCATCCAGACAGGAAAAGTACTCCACCTTGATTTGGAAAGAGACTCTTAACAAAGGCAAGTTTGGTCTGTTCTGTCTTTCCCACTGCTGCTGCATAGGGTGCAAAAGAAAATATGAGTGTCTGGCCTATACTGTAGCTAGTCATTGACTAGACTGGAAAGAGAGGCAAGAAGAGAATCCTAACGCAAGTCAGAGCATATGTTCTTCTTTCCCTTTTCTCCTCTCTGCCCCATATAATACTAGTTTTCTGTGATCACTTACTCAGAATTGCTCAGATTAGACACACCAAGATCATCGAGTCAAACCTTAACCTAATCCTATTAAACTATTTCTAATAACCCACTGGCCACTGAGGGAGTGCCATTCAAAACATTGAGACAAAATCTCATGAGGGCCATTGTACACAGCAACTACAGGGTATCCTCCAACCTAGTGAGTCCTTAAACTATAAACAGCTGGAAACTGCAAAAACACCACAAATGTTCCCTCCAATCATAACCTCAACTTACACTTATCTCTGAACATCTACTAACAGCTCTCATGAAAGATGAGACGCTCTGAAAGAACAGTCACTGGGCATGATTTGCGATGATTTTTTTAACAAAGATCTTGATTTTGAGGAAAAAACCCTATTTCTGATAATGTGAGCTTTAGTAGTGCACTGGAAAGATACCCAACACAAATGGAAGGGGAAGCATCAGTTCAGACACATTTAGCTCCCTGCCAATTCTGACAGAGAATCCCCAACATCCAATCTCCACTAGAAAAGATCAAGCGTTAGGAGTCAGCTTTAACATTTTCCCAACCATTACCTAAAATGCAGAGGTAATACTTATTCATTACTTATTTAAAAGGCATATATGAAAAAAGTTATTCCTTCTCCAGATGGAAAGTGGCAAATATCTTTACAATGAAAAAAAACCAAACCACTCAATTTACAATGTCTTCTCTGCCAGAGTGTAGAATAACTGACAGAGCAAGGTCTCAATTAACAGAACAGAAATCAGTAATCATTTCCTCCTCCCACAACTGCTATCTCCAAATCAGAGAAGGCCCCAAATTCCCACAATAAAGCAAGTCACATGATGCAAACTCACAGACTTCTCAGATCCAGTAACTAGGTATCCCAAGCCTACACTTCCCAAGGGAGCTCCCTGCCAGATCAACTTCAGATGCTTATTTGGCAACTCAGCATCAGACCACGTCTGCACAACAAACCTGAAACAGTCTTTGCACAAGAAAAGCTTTTTCTTACTTTAGCACTACTGAGATACTTGAATGTTATCTTTTTTCCCACCTCAAAGATTAATTAATAATTTATTAGAATCCTAGATTTGGTGCCTGTTGTCAGCACTAGGTTACAAAAGCAACAGTTGAAGCTCTACACTCTTAGATACTTTATATGAAAGGAATAATGACGTTTCACAACAGATCAATAGTTAATGTGAGCTACACACTACTTGGTCTCATACAACTGTTCACCCAATAGAAATACAGTGGCAAATGAGCTGTACTTACAGTGAGTTCCTATGTACAGGCTTCACAATGTAATATCCATGAAATCCCACACACAACTCAGGGGCAGGTAAAGAATCAGTAAAGTTTGAAGACATAAGTACAGCACCTAGTTTTGCAAAGCCATGCTTAACTCTTTATCCCTCACTGATGTGACTGAAGACACTTTGGTCTGTTCATGACACTGCAGACACTGGTGAGCTTGTGATGAGCCATCCATTCCCCTGAACTCATTCCCAATATGTACAAAGTTACACACACATGCTCCTGGCTGTTATCACATTTACACTTAGAGTTTCAAGTAGAGTGATTGTTTTATATTTGGATTTATCTCACTACTTCACACACTCAGGAAAATTTCAGACACCCTACAGATAGTCACAACTCAAACTCACTGTGTGTAAGCAGTACTGTAACATCATATGTACTCTTAAGCCAAAGCTAAAGCAAGACTAAGTCACCTGCCTTGTTCTTCAGTCAGGTGTTCTCCAAAACTGTGACAGTAGGTTGCTACTGGCATGTAGTTTGCTATATATGAACTATGAATGCAACAAACAGATAACAACACACTGTCACCATTTTAGAAGCACACAGAAAAATGTAACATCCAAAGTGCGACAGTACTTTGTCTATCGCACACTGTCATCATACTCTCCTTCAAGACCAGCCCATCCATATCTCCAGGCTAATGTCACCCCACTGCTTTCAGAGAGACAGGGGCAGATACGAGACCAAGTCTCCCAATCACTCAAGTGTCAAACTGACAGCAGTGAGACAGGGAACACTGAGTGCTGCACTCAAGGCGCGGCAGAGGAGAAGGGAGGGAGACCCAGTTTCTTCGGTGTAGTGGAGCAGAGGCTCTCCCAAACGCGACCCCGGCCCATTATGGTATTGTCCGGAGCTGTAAAGAGAACGTTTCCGTCGTCCCTGAATCTCCCACTGCAGCTCCGATGCCCAAAAACTCTGGGTAGCCCTGGTACAGAACGGGCTCGGACAGACCCATAGCGGCCGAAGTGCCGGGGCGACAGGCGGGAACAGCCTGGACAGCAACCC
>VZRI01002515.1:118965-170353 GCA_013397515.1 Upupa epops | reverse complement strand
GCGCTGTCCCGCCCGTCGCCGCCGGTACCTACAGAGGCCAGGCACGTCCAGCATGTTGGAGATGCCGCGGTCGCACATGTCCACTTCGGGCTGATTCTTCTCCCGGCTCTCCTCCACGATCTTCTTCAGTGACTTGGACATGGTCTGGGCGGAGCAGAAACGGACACCGTGAGCTAGGGGAAGTCATGAGAGTGGAACCGGCCGGAGGCGGCTGACGGCACAGAGCGGGGTCGGCTTCGGCCCTCGGGACACCCCACGCTGCTCAGCGCCACCAGGAGTAGCGCACCGCACCGCCCCGCCCCGTTCCGTTCCGTCCCGTACCTCCGGGTCCCGCCGCGCCAGCTCCAGCCGTAGTCCGGCAGAGCCGTCCTGTGGCGGCGAAACCAGAGAATAAACCCACTGCCGCCCCAGAGAACTCACCGCGCGCTGCTGCGGAAGACGCGGCGGGACTACGCTGCCTGACCCGAGGGCGGAATCACTCAGCTGCGCGCGCCCGCCCGCTCGCGGCCGCGCCCCGCTACGCTCCGCCCTGCTAGACCCTGCCCTCGCGCGCAGCCGCAGCACAGCCCTATCCCAGCCACGCGGCCCCTCTGACCGGCAGCGCTGTTCCGCCCATGGCTGGCGAGTGCGGAGCCAATCAGCGCGCGCCCTTGGGGCAAGCCCGCCGGACCGTTCCCTGCCAATCAGCGCGGCCCGTAGAGGGCACGGGTGCGCGCGCCTCAGGGGAAAGTGGTGTGGGCGTGACGGTGTCTCGTACGGGGAGGTGAGGAGGGTTGGGGGCGAGGGCTTCCTAGAGCAGCTCTAGGAGAGGAGTGTGGGTGGCAGTTTCCATTCCTTCGGCACCTGGGAGTCGCTTTACAGCACAGCCCGGTGTAGAGATACCTGTGCCACAGACCGCTCTTGGCAGCGGCTGCTACTCCTGCCCTGGGGATGAGTCTGGAAACCAGCAGGGCTGTGCTCAGGATCAGTGGTCAGTTCCGCGCCCCAGCTAGTCAGCAACCCGAGAAAGTGTAAGTTGCAGAGCCGTGGAGTGTAAAGAGAGAGCTCCCCAGGAACTGACTAAGTTCAGATTCAGAGCTTTCTGAAGTTGGGGAAAGGCAAAAGACTAGCGCCAACAAAACCCCATCGGTGACTTGAATAAGTGGTTTCCATCCCTTCAGATGTCCTGGTGGATTTTCTGGTTAGCTCAAGATGCACAACTAGTCCCAGCGCTGAGCCCGCATTCTGAGCACTTCAAACTAGTCTTGTCGCTGTGGCGCTGGAGTTACAGCCTTGTACAGTTTAGAATGCATTTACATATACAACATCTTATATAGGAGCTATGAGAAGTGCCTGCTTGCTGTCATGCAACAGAAATGGAAGCTCAGAGCAATTGATGGCTAAACATAAAATTACCTAGGGACAGACTACCCGTTGAGAACCACAGCCTTGAATTTTGCATGTGTGCTCCCTTAGAAGCATGAAAATAGTACGTACAGAAACTAAGGTGATGGATGGGAAAGTGCCTAAACCAGAAAATAAGAAAAACTGCAGCTTCTGCTTTTCCCTTTTTTAGGAATGTAAGGATTTAATTCTGGGTAGCAGAGTTGTATCATGCTTATCCCTAAATGGCATTTACTACCTCAAGTTCTTTCCTAATATTACAGGCTGCTTTCAGGTCTTACCAAACACAACTAGCAGAACACATGGTCATTCAGATGTCCAAGTTGACAGTGTACATTTAATTTTTGTCTGCAGGACCATGAATCCAGGTCCTTTTCCTGACTAAGAAAATGCCCTGATTTCCACCAGTGAGTTATTCCAAAGACTAGTACTAGTGTGTCTACTATTCTTGTTTCATGGAAAACGACTGCAGGCTTCATTTAAGTAGCAAAGACTTAGGCAGATTTATTGTCTATTAAATCAGGTCAAAATTTGCTTATTCCAGTAAATAAAGCACATATGAACATGACAAGATAGTCACTAAATGCTGACTTTGTGGCTAATGAGGAGCTCACCTGGCTTCTTACATCATTTGTGCCGTGATCATAGAATCATTAGGGATCGGAAGGGACCTCAAAAGATCATCTAGTCCAGTCCCCCTGCCACAGCAGGACCACCTAAACCAAGTCACACAGGAACACATCCAGGCGGGTCTTGAACATCTCCAGAGAAGGAGACCACAACCTCCCAGGGCAGCCTGTTCCAATGTTCCGTTACCCTCATGGTGAAGAAGTTTCTTTTGATATTTATCTGGAACCTCCTGTGTTCCAGCTTGCAACCATTGCCCCTTGTCCTATCACTAGATGACCTTGAGAAGAGCCTGGCTCCAGTAGTGTATTACACGTTGTACATGGAAGTATTTAATTACTCCCCACTTAATAAACATTTTGTCATTACTTCCTTTGTCAGAATTCTAGGGCTGTTTCACCGTGCACCTGATTTCATTACCGTCTTGCTGTAGGAGGAGTTCATTTGTCACTCACAGCTTCTCTGTCATCTGCTTTGGTTCCTGCTTTAGCAAATCCTTCATCTGTGTGAGCACAGTAATCAATACTCCAGTCAGATCTGCACTGAATTTGGCAGAAGGGGAGTTGCTGTTAAGCCATTGTTTTAATGCTTCTCAGCTCCTCCTGAAATACTGAATAGCAATTGGATGAGAAGGACCTTGAAAACTTGTATTTCAGGTATTTCCCGCAGAGGAATCAGGCCACTGCAGTAACACCATTTTCCCTCTCTTATTCCCTAGCTTTTTCCAGTATGCCCAGTTCTTCCATAACCCCTTTGACTCAAATACCCTTATCTTCCTCTATAACCCTAGCTGAGGCTGGTCAGCCTGTGTCTGGGGATTGGTCACTCGAGTCCTCCTCTCTTACATGGCTGTTGAGCTGCCCCTACAGGCTTTTCTGATTTAGGTATTGCAGTGCTTTCCACCTATGGATTCTTCACTTATGAAAGAACTATAAAATACCTTGGTTAACTGTCTGATTTGTTCTCAATATGCCAGTTGACTAAGTGTTTGTAGAGCAAATGCGTGAATTCTCTGGCAGATTCTTTAGCCTGAGAATTGCAGGCTAAAGTAGATGACTGTGAAGTAGATACATGCATGGCAGAGTAGAGCACCAGCTGCTGTGTGGTGGTAAGAGCAGGGAGAAGCTGCTGCCAGCACTGGTTCCCCAAAGCCTGCTCTGGCCAGACAGTGAGCACGGGACATGTTTCCCACTAGATCCTCTCACCATGCTGGGGAGTATCAAGGAGATGAGTTGTGATACTGCCCTTGCTCTCGCTGCTCTGTATAGTTCTAACCAAGGAAATGAGCTTTTACATTATTCTATTTTTATCCATTTTTTCTCCTCCAAGAAAAGCTACCATAACAGTCAGCATTAGCACAGGGTTAGCAGATCATCAGAACAGCAGCATGCACCTGCAAAACCATTTTTGCACTGGGAGCCATTGCTACTGAAAATCTGTCCATCAACATTACAGGAATCACGTGTGATAACTGCCACACAGTATTTCTTTTGCTGATCCTTGCCTTATAAAAGCAAAAGTTTACAATTTAGCCTCTATTTTTATTGCCAGCTACTAAACTTTTCTGACATTTTTTAGTTGTCATGTATTGTTGCTATCACTGTTACTATGGATGGTAGTCAATGCTATGAATTTTTGTTATATCAAGTTACTCAGGACTGCAGAGTAATTCTGTGGTTGCAGTTCAGCAGCTGACAAAAAAATTTGACACAAAATATGTTAATTCTTGTGCGTAGGACACTTGAGTTACTGTGGGACACTGAGACACCTCCTCCTTTGCTTTATGAGCCAAGTGAAAACTTTTTCAGTCAAAATTGTTTTGTAACTATAACTAAATAGGTAACGTTTTAAACTGATGAGCATCACAATTTCTAGCATTTTAACTGTGTATCTTCTCTCTCCTTTCCTTCATGAAACAAATAGTCCCAATGATATCATTACGATATTGCTTCTCACTTATTGTTTATAAAGAATTAGCCCCACCACAAGGGAAGGGCAATTAAACAATACAGTTATTGACCTTTTAGTGTTTAGTCTTCAAATCCTTGTCTCTAGAGTGTTTACAGCCCGTGTATAACTGCTTCATAAACCACACCTTTATATAAGAATAAATATGTATACTAACATGCAGAAAAACATTTGCATAGAAATTAAAACATGCAGGCTCTAGGAAGTGCAAACATGCACATTCATTACCCACGCTTTGCCATTGATGGGGGGAGGTTGTTTGCAGCCATACAGATACACAGACACACAGCACTCACTGCTAAGACATGATCTGTAAAACAGCGAGGTGCACAGACGTAAAAGCAAAGATGCTTCATGGCAGTATTGTGAGATGAAGCCATAAACCTTACAAAATGCAGATTTGAATCATACACTGCAGAAACCACATAGAGGTTTCATGAAACAGTTATTTTTAAATTATCTGTTTAGTTGCTCCTGCTTGCTTTGGTGCACCTTTATTTTAAAGCAAGTGTTTTAAATCCTTACCTTCCAAGACAGAAACATGGCTTAGCACCAGCTCTCTCCTCTAAGGAGACTTTAATACTTCTGCAGTGTTATTTCTGTTGTGTCCCTCACATAAAATGGTAGAGGATAGCAGTGTGTTACTTTGTTCCTGTTTTTTTTAAAGAATGGGTTTGATAATTTACTCTAATTTTAGGCTAGACTATTTTTGGCAAGAGTCAGTTGGGCTAGATCAATTGAACCTTGGACCAGCAGCTTCATTCTACAATCTTCACAAGCAGGAATTCTCTGGTGGACTTTCATTTTTTTCTAAAGAACCTCATGCATTTTACTCATTTATAAAGAAAATTATGCACAGGTATATAGTGTTTGTAACACTTAAGGATGCACCAAGCATTAGAGGTTGTTAGATTTTTAGTCTTAGAAATTTCTCTTTTCTCCATGCACTGTGCTTTTAATCTTTTCAGTAAAGTTTGTCTAATGTTGTGACAAAAAGTCATTCCATGAGCAGCATTTATTGTATCAGAAATGCCTGAAAACACTTAACCTGCTTTCAATTAGAAACATTTTGAAGTACAGATTTCAGCAAACTCATCAATTTAACTGCAGATGGGGGTATCCTTGGGGAACTCAACTTCATGTTCACACACTGTATGACTTGTGCCAGGCACAAAAATACCAGTCTCAAAAAGCTACTAATGGACTACATTCATTAAAACTATGCACAAGTGTCCATAGTTTGTCAGTTTATGCTGTGTCACACCCCTGGCAAGGCCAAGATTTAAGCTGAGAACTCACTGTCTGTGTGATCTGCTTTTAACAAAAGCACTAGTTGCAGTGGCAGGGAGCTGTTAGGGCAGACATGCACTTCCCTTTCACCTGTGCCTTCCAGATGAGCTGTGCTTCAGGCTGAGAAACGTAGAAAATGTCAATGTTCTTGCCAAGGCAGATGGGATTCTCTGCCCTGTACCAACTGCTCCAGACCCACAGTGATTCATGGGATGGTCAAAGCCAGACCTTCACAAAGATATGTGATGCAGCTTTCTACAAGTACTCCTGATCTCTGCAGGCAAAAAGCTGAAGCCATGCTTGACTGTACTTGCAGCTACTATCTGTAGAGCTTACTTTGTAGTTTTATCACCAGGCAGTTCAGAAGTTTGAGTTTGTAATGCTTGCTATTCCCTTTATGGAGGTTTTTATAAACTTTACGGACAAAGATTGCATCATCCCTTGACTACAAATATGAACCCAGTTTGGTGTGGACTCTCAACAAAAGTTTTCTGGGCCACTAATTTGGAAATGTTTCATTTGACTATGTGGCCTTTGTGTCTTCCCTTATTAGAGGAACATTCTGTTCTGCCAGCAGCTCGGTAGGGCCCAGATATGTCCTACTTTGATCCAAACACAGATATTATACTGCAGCATGTTAGCAGGAGTGTTGCCTGTACATAGCTAGTTTTTTCTTGGTCTTTGAACAATTATGAAATGCTGGCTTACATCTAATTCTGTTGACCAGTAGGAGTTCACAGGTTTCTTTTATTCTAAAATATTGCCAGATGATTTTGCTTGGTATTTTAGTGCTTCTCCTCTACTTTTTGTGCCCTTTTTAACACTTGCATTGTCTGCATCTATTTTACCTCGGAAGGCTTTACAGCTACTCTAAATTTTTGTATGTCTCTGGAGTGATGGCTTTTTCAGCATTCAATGTTAAATCTTCAGAGTCCCTGGATTTTGTTAGAACCACAATTAATACCTTAATGTCATAACTAATTATTGCAACAATCATGTTAGGGAATTGCTTTCGCTGTGAGTTGCTCTTTGTAATAGTTATGAAGTAAGAGCTTTGATGAGGCTTTTGTTCCTTTGCTGTGTTGTGAATTCCTCTTGCCTGCCCATCACAGGTGACATTCAGGGAATGAAGTGGCCATTCATTCTGGGATATGACAAAAACCATTTCATGGGTGGGAGTCAGTGTCCTATACCCTGACAACAATGTATTTTCTGTCTGATGTATGTCAGCCTGAAGACGGGAAAACTAATTCTAGTCAAAGGTCAATTGATATTGGTATGTCTGCCGTATTCTGAAGTTATATGGGTTTTATAAACGTCTAGGAAGTTGCCTACAATTTTACTAGGAAAGTGACATTGTTACTAAAAGTCTTACAAGATTTTTATATTCAGTTGTGAAATACATTCTGAAGTTTGAACATGTGAGTCGTGGTATGTAATCATAGATCGTTGTGTGTATTGAACACAGGGCTCTGATTTTGACATTACCTCTTAATGTTGTCAGGCTTCAGTTCCACAGCTGTCCTTACTGAGTTAAACTTCAGTGAATGCTTGAGTACGTGTTCAGCTGGGTTCTTTTACCCAATGTGCAGCATTACTGGAAGTACTTCAGCAAAGTTACCAGCATAATTGGTGTAAGACAGTGTCACAGTGTGAAATGTTGTTACTAGTATTGAAAGCTGCAGGCCAAAACTGCATTCTTAGTTTGTCTGTTTTCTGTCAATGGAGGGGGTTTGAGCTGGCTGAGGGGGTTTGGAGTTTCTGTTGGAATTTTCTGTTAGAAACCATCTTCTTCACTTCTTGCCTGGGTTTGTGGAGGGGGCACATGTGGCACTGAGCTGGACTCAGCAGCCATCTTGCCCTGCAGAAGTATATGTCTGGATAGCATGGAACTCCAGAGATCAGGGGAAAAATGTTTTCTTCTGGATTTCCATGGTTTGCTGAGATAGAGGGAGTTCTCCCCTTGCTCATGGCTGTACAAATCAGCATTGTGGAAACAGAGGGAAGAACATGGAACAGAGAGCTGGGCTTTAAATTGCCAACTGAGGCAGAGGCCATGAGTTTGAATTTCATGGACATCATGGTTCCACAGAAGCAGGAACAGTTAGAAGACTTTTTTCCCTTTTTATGATGTGGACATTGAGGTTGTGATTCAGTTCTGTAAGAATCTCTGTATGTCTTTGTGTGTATCTCTTTTTATGTGGGGTTGGGTAGATTTTTTTTTCTTTTGGTGTGGGGTGAATTAAATGTGTTGCTTTTCCCCAAATCGAGTTAGATTGTTTTTCACCTACAATTCATAAGTAGTTTGCTGTTTTTCTCCAACCCCCCTACCCTAATTGTTTTTGTTTCTGCCCATTAACACCTTAATTAAATAAATCTTGTCATCAGGGTTTTTAAACCATCACAGACAGGATCCATTTTTTAACAATTTCTAATCTTATTCCATTTGAAAACCTTCACTAAAGTTTTATTCAAAGATTGTTGCTTTAGAATCATGTAACTCTATAAAGAGAGCTACATAACTTAGGGCTTTTTGTCAACTGCATGTTGAATTCTTTCTGTTCTAACTTTTATCCTGGCCAAACAACTTTTTATACCACTAAATGTAAAACTTTCAAATTAAATAAGTTATAAAAATTATGCTTCAAAGCCTAGCAAAATGTAATTTACCCAGTTGGGTAGATAATAGTTTTCAGTGCAATGAATGGGAGATCATGGTTTTTAACAGAACTCTATATTCATAACAGCTACACTTACAGTAATTTTTGAAAGACTTTACCTTAGCTGCAGTTATAATCAGATTTCAAGCTGACTTTATTATGTAAACTCTCTTTAATAAAGAAAGGAATGATGATACATTTCTCATAATCAGTGTTCTAGCTTGTCCAACTTAACTGGAATCCTGATGGTAAAGTCGCATATTCAGCATGAAACTTTATATAGACTTGATGAGATGTAGCAGTAAATGGAGCAATGTTTGTATCCTAAAATGAAAGACAAGAAACATAAACAAACTACAGAATATCAAGATCTTTCAGACAAACCAGACAAAGAGTTAAAACTGAGGCAGAAATTTTCTCTTAGGTTGGAAATGATATGAAGTCTGCGCTAGATACCGCTGTTGCATTTCTCCCTCAAGATGCTGCAAGTATTTAAATCTCAAATACAACTTAATAAAAAGCAAATAGCTTGATGCCTCCCACTAGATGTCACTGTAAGGTCTGAATTGGATGGCTTCTAGGGTACCAGATGTGTATTTTGTCTACATTTCCACTATCTATGTGGAATTCATGCTAGGAGAAAGGGTCTTGACTATGAAACTGTATAGGCATGTTTTAACCATTAAGAAATTCACAGACAGTAGGCAATACATACCATGCCACAGTATGGTCCGGCAGTAGGATAGCCAGCATGTGGCCCATTGTAAAGGATCAGGTAGTTGCTGCTGCAGTCCCCTGGATCATCGATGCTGATGAAGTCAAAGTTGACTGTGACAACTCGTCCCTTGGGCACATTAATGACCCACTCACAATCCGTGTTGTTGTGGTAAGTTGCTGGGTATCTGGGACTAGCAAATGAGCCGGTGGTGCCATATAAAGTTCCTCCACATCCTGGAAAGAGATTCTATTAATTAGCTCAGGAGGATTATTTTCACAAGATACTACACAAAGTAATATATTAGTACAGTATTCATAGTAGAACTGAAAGCAGAGAACAACAAATGTGGATAAGAGCATTATTCCAATAAGAGACAAAACTGAGGCTGTAGCTTCAGCAGCCTGAAAAGAATATGTAATGGGCATGAGACCATCACTGGATACTAAAAATCAGCCCACAAAAACTCTTTCAGACATGAACCAAAGTCCTCAGTCTGATTTAGTTCAGTTTCCAGCTACTCAACAAACGACAATTTCTCTTTGGCTATTATTTGTCATGAAAAATAGTAAATTCTCATCTGACAGAGAAACACATAGAACAACCCAGAGAAAACAATCATGTTAACTAAAGTAAAGGTCATTTAGAAAAAAATTCAGCAGTGGGCAGAAGCAGATACCCCGGAAAAAGTGCACATTTAGAGGGTAAGAGAAAGCATGTACAGATAATGCCCCAGATTTATCTCACAGTCTACAAGAATTTTCAGCTCACAGAGGACAGAGGTGGTATCTTTGTATTTAATAGTCTGTATCAGATGTCTGCTATGAGCTTGCTCAGGTAGCCCCTGAATCCACATAACTTATAGCATCCTATGGGAAGAGGCTCCACCGCTTAATTGCATACTGTGTGAATAACTTGTTTGGTTGGTTTGTTTCAAACCTACCACCTCCTGACATCATCTGATGGCCTCTAGTTCTTCTATGAGAAAAGTCAACGAATAGTTGGTCACTATTTATCATCCAATATCACTCAATTTCATAGATCTCAATAGTTTCTTAACCTAACTAAAAATTCTCAGCATACATCACAGAAAAGCCATTTTTTATGTTAAGCCCTAGGTTATACAGGAGTTTTCATAAGATGAGGAGACCAAAACTGTATACATCATTCAATTTGTGTGTGAACTATGAATTTGTACAGTGGCTGTCTATTTCTTCTCTCTTCCATTCCCACTATTTCCCAGCATTGTGCTAGCCTATTTGACTATTAGAGTGCAGCAAGCTCTTGTTTTCAGTGAACTGTTTAACCCCCTAATATCTTGTTGCTGGGTACTAAAAGTAAACTCTGAGCCCTTATTTTTGTAAGTAAAGTTAGGATTGGCTTGTTTTGCCCATATTCATCTTCACTTTCCTACATTAAATTTCACCTGCCTTTTAATCATCAAACCAATACTAGAAAGTTATTCTACAATGCTTTTCAGCTGGCCATGAGCTTTCCTACCTACAGTAATTAAATCATAGACTCATAGAATCATATAATCATTGAGGTAGGAAAAGACCTTTAAGACCATTGACTCTAACCGTTACCATAACTGTACAAAGCCTACCACTAAGCTCCATATCTACACAGCTTTGAAACAAGTCCAGGGATAACAATTCAAACCCCTCCCTGAGTTCCAGCCAGTTTGAAAGCCTGATGGCCCTTTCAGTGAAGACATTTTTCCTGATGTCTAACCTAATCTCCCCCTGGCACAACTTGAAAACATTTCCTCTTGTCCTATCATGTGTTAGTGATGAGAAGGGATCAACTCCTAGCTCTCTCCAACCTCATTTCAGGTATTGGTAGACAACAATAAGGTCTCCCCCTCATCCTTCTTTTCTTCAGACTAAATAGCCCCAGCCTCATAAAGTTTGTTCCTCAGACTCTTCACCAACCTTGTTGCCCTTCTTTGTACGTGCTCCAGCACTTCAATGTCTTCCTTGTCTTGTGAGGTGCCCAAAACTGAACGCAGTACTCAAGGTGTGACCTCACCAATGCTGAGTACAGGGGAACAATCACTAAGAAGTGATTGCTGGCCACACTATGTCCAATACAAGCCAGGATGCCATTGACCTTCTTGGCCACCTGAGCACACTGCTGGCTCAAATTTAGCTAATGATCCATCAATACATCCAGGTCCTTTTCCTCCAGGCAGTTCTCCAGCCACAATCCCTCAAGCCTGTAATGTTGCACTGGATTGTTGTGACTCATGTGCAGGACCCAGCACTTGGCCTTGTTGAAGCTCAACTCGATGATCCAGCCTGTCCAGATCTCTCTGTAAAGCCTGCTTACCCTTGAGCAGATCACCACACCCACCATCTTAGTGTCATCTGCAAATTTACTACTGATGGTGCACTCAATCCCCTCATCCAAATAACCAATAAAGGTATTAAACAGGAGTGGCCCCAATGCTGAGCTCTGGGGAAGATCAGCTGTGACTGGTTGCCACCTGAATTTAATTTAATTCGCCTCCACTCTTTGGGCCTGATTGCCAGCCAGTGTTTAACTCAGCAGAGCGTATACCTGTCCAAGCCAGGGACACTCAGCTTTTCCACAAGAATGCAGTGAGAAAAGGGTTTGACCTGAAAGGTTTTTACTGCAATCCCGGAAGACAATGTCCCTCATACACTAGGCAGGTCACCTTGCATTAGGAGATCAGGTTTATCAAGCAGGGTCTGCCTTTCATGAATCCATGCTGATTGGACCTGTTGCCTACTCATCCTGTAAATGGTACAATATGGCACTCAAGATGATTTGCTCCACAGCCTTCCATGGAAATGTCATGAACAAACTACTATGCAGCTAGTCACTGCCCTTTCATAAGCCACGTCTTGATGTGTTATAGTTAGGGGGACAAATGTCAGTCCTTTTGAGGCTTAGCAGTGCCTAGATCCTAGGGCATATTACAACTGGACTATTAATGGAGTACGCTGAGTAACCACCCCCACCAGTCTGTGGATCAAAACCCAGATGTTTTCTGACTTCTCAGTGAAAGAAAATAGATCTTCATCTCAGACTTTAGCAACCTCAGACAACAGGCTCTGAGGTTTCTAAAGTCAACATTAGAGAGAGGAAACTGCTTGCTTCAAAAAAATGGATATTGAGCTTCTAGTCTTGAGGAGCAACTACCTCTCTCCACTGACTGAATAGGGTGGACTACGGGTATTCAGGAATGTCTCAAAAGTTGCTGAGGCAGGGTCCAGACTGTTTTCCACATTTGTGTTTTTTCCTCTCTGTACAGTTGCTAAGTGGAATTACTTTGCAATTACAGCCTTACCAGTTGATGATGAAGTCCAGGTAATCTCATATCCATCATGAGTCCCAGAAAAATCACTCTTGAATCGAAGGTAGACAACATGATTTTGGGGGAAGACGGGACTGGGTATGGTGTTTCCACAGAACCTGCCAAGTAGTGGTGATTGCACATCACTCCCATTCCTGACCTTCAAGGGACACAAAAACCATTGTCAATGTTATTCGTTGCACCAGTTATACACTGGTACAATTATGCAGCACAAACTATGTAGTGATTTGCACGTGTATCCTAATGGCCATTTTAATGCTGTCATTTTTCCTACTGCATGTTTTTGTGTAGAAGGAACACAGAGATCATTAACCAGTTGTCTGAGTTCTGTAACTGAATGGAACAAGTATCATCAGAAACCATTAGCCAAATTCTATGGTGTGCTACATCTGACAGAAAAAAATACTTCACTAGTAGCCAAGATGTCATGATTGCTTTTGCATTTCAAGGCCATTGTTTTCTTTTCTTAAGAAACATTAATATTCCAGATGAAAGGAGTCATTCTTCACCCAGCAGACCACTCTTTTCCCTGGTCACATTAAGACACAGATCATATTACATAGTTCAGATTTAATCTGATATTTTTCCAATAATGCTGGTGCTTAGATCCATTCTTGAGACTGTGAAGAGAATATGAAAGGAGAACTAAATAATGGTTCTGCAACAGATATCTGATTTTTGTCGTCTGACCAGGGAATAGAAAAACTTTCAACAAGAGTGAAAAGATGGAGTGAGGATTGTGTAGGAGGACAGGATTTTACTGACACAAAGGAGCTTTGCAAGTATCCTACAGTTGTTACTAGAGGTCCCTTGTGGATTTTTTAAAGAGAAAAAATGGGTTTTTTTAGAAAAGGAAATATTTTTAGAGGAAAAATAGTTGTATTCTACTACTGGAACAAAACTAGTAAAATTTATGTCTCTGTTCATGCACAGATGAAAACTATCCCAGCTTGGTCTCTTAACTGGGTTACATCAACAAAAGCTAGGTAAAGGTGAGTTAGCTGATAATGAAAATTTATTTATTGGTTTGGGACTTAATGTAGTGTGCATGTGTATCGTTTAAATTCTTCTTATAATATCTAAGTATCCTTCACCATAAAACTGTAGCAATGCATTAGTCCCTAATGGCAATTTATCTCAGACTTAACCCAAGATCATACATATCCTTTTAAATGTACAGCTTTTGGCACAGGGGCACAAAACCTGTGTACTTGCTTGATACCTCTAGGAAATCACGTGAACACTGGATGCTGTCTTCCAAATGGAAAGCATGGAAAAAGAGAGAAATTGTGTGATTCTGTGGAGCTCGTAGAATGATAGAACAGTCCATATCATTGGGGTGATGGCCAGGCCAGCCAGGACTCTTCAGGTAACCAAATGGCTGGTTATACTCTCTGCTGCAACCTTGAGACAGAAAGCCGACAGAAAACATGTAAGAATTTCATATCTCTGTATTGTTTTTCACTGTATGAAAAAGAAACAATTGTAGGTAGATCTTTGAGACATTTCTTCAACCTACCTGTAGCTTGATATGTAAATCTGACTCCATTATTGATCATATATTCTTCTGATTTGAAAGTCACAATGGCAGTGTGATCATAAGAGTAAAACTCAGGGACTTGAAAAGTTTCAGTGCCACAGAATCTATGGGCTGAGCCTTGGCTCTGCTGGATTCAAGACATGCCACAAGTTACTTCAAGGTATAATTCGGTTTCCTGCTTACTGAGCTTAAGATGAACACAGTTCTCAACAATCATCAGTTATGCAATTGCCTTGTAAAGATCTCATGAAATCACTTAATAATATCTCAACATTTAACCTTCAAATATTATGAGGAAAAAAATCAAATGTGACAGATATTTTCATGACAAAATAAGAAACAATGAAAGATGCTGTAGTAGGCGTTTGTCAGGGATAAGGGATGTGACACAACAATATCACAAGAACAATAACAAAAGAAACATAAACAGGTGGGATTTTGTCTGGTATTTTTTACACTCTTCTTGGTATGGATGTTCATTTTCATTATGGCTCTTGGATGGCAGTACATACATGTTAGTTCATGAAAACTTGCTGATAGGCAGTATTTTCTGGGTGTTGCGTTTGGCTGCACTGTTACTCGGTACAACCGTGAACAACTGTATTAGCAGTTACTAGGTCTAATTCAATTTGTGTGTAGTGTTTCCATTAGGTGTGTGTACCAGTTAAAATACCTTAAGTGGGGTACAATGTGCAATCCCTTGCACTGAATCATCAGTTAATTTATTAATAAATAGTGGCTTTCTCCTCATTACAAAGAGGGAAGGGAGCCAAATGTGAATGTTGAACTGTATCAACTGTAAATTTCTTACTGTAGGGAAATCCCGGAGCTCTAGGTAGTTCTGATAGCAGTCCTGGCCTGAATGGAGATGGAAAGCTTCTACCACCACCCTGACTTGCTGTTGCAGAGGCGCATCAATGACCCAAGTACAGAGAGTAAATGGTGGATATTCATTTGGGAAGTTAGGAGATGTAGCAGTCAGAGGTGTAGATGTTGCATTATATATTCCTCCACAAAGTCCTGTGTAAAACAGTAATGAGTGCATCATAGAATGTGAACTTTTCCCACTGGGGAATCATAGAATCATTAGGGATCTGAAGGGACCTCAAGGGATCATCTAGTCCAATCCCCCTGCCACAGCAGGACCATCTAGACCAAGTGGCATCCAGGCAGGTGTTGAATGTCTCCAGAGAAGGAGACTCCACAACCCCCTGGGCAGCCTGTTGCAATGCTCCATTACCCTCACTGTGAAGAAGTTCCTTCTGATATTTATATGGAACCTCCTCTGTTCCAGCTTGCACCCATTGCCCCTTGTCCTATCACCAGATGACCTTGAGAAGAGCCTGGCTCCATCCTCCTGACACCCACCCCTGACATATTGAGAAAAACTACACTGGAAAATAGTCTTATATTTACCTCTGAATGTTTAGAAGCAAAAAAACCAAACCAAAAACACATGCTAATGCTGTGTCAATGTCATAAAATTCAAATAAATGTTGTTTCCCTATAATATCCGCACACTTATTAACAATCTGTGAGTGTGCCTGCTTTGCACTCTAGACTGGCAGCCACCCTGCAGCCTGCCATGACCAACAAGAATTAAATTGGGGTCTAGCAGAGTGGCTTTTCGCTTGCTTACAGATACTGTGCTAAGGACTGTCTTTGTTCCTTCCTGAGCTCTATAACCAGAAGAAATTTGGATGATTTATTATTTAATTACATATTTCCACGGAAGAGTTACAATAATATGTATGCATACATATACATGGGTACTTACGATCCACTGTGGCGTAGGTAACATTGAAACCCTCCTTTTCCACAGAGTTATCTGTGACAAATTTCACAGTCAAGGAATTGCGAGTAGAAAGAAAGGGAGCTGGTACTTTAGATCCACAGAACGTGCCAACTAAATTGGCATTTTCATTATCTCCGTCATAAAGCTGAAAGAAGAAAAATGTATAAGCATCTAAGACTTTAGACACACCACGCAAATAAATAGAAATAAAATTCTCTGATCCCTCCTGACATCACAATTATTTTTACTTGAAAGCACAGTAGGTGCTGCTGTGCTTTAAGAGGATGCTCTGGATGACTATAATTACTCACTATCATATTAATTAATTCTGTTGTACAGTATAAATCTCATTAGGGAACATGCTGTTCCCATCTAATCAAATCTATTTAAAATTATTCTATTTTAATTTGACATGTAGATCTCTTTTTTATATTGTTATCTCAATGAGATATATGTTTATATGTTATCTTTTCAATGAGAAAGGTTGGTTTTAGTCACCAAAATGGAGAGTTCATTCCTAGTTTCACTAAGCACCTCTAATAACAGTCCTTCACGGATCTTGTTTAGCAGCATTCTGTTATCCTACATTTTGTATGCTGATCTCTGAAAACTAGCTTTCACAGATGATCACTGAGCATCAAACTTATTAATTATTTTATAAATTAAAGTCCTTTCAAGCAATTGTGCATTGTAATGAATCTGCAAGTGTAGTTTCAAAGTGCTTGAGTTTTGTTTTGCTTCTGTTCTGTCACATAAATACTCATTTATACAGGCAGTCTAAGATCAGAAGTGAGTCCCCATAACAACATTAGAACTCTTGTTCATTCCCAAAAAGGCATAACATCATCTGGAGCACTAATCTAACCTAACACAACCATTTTAATTATATTGAGAAATCTAATTTCATCATAAGGTCATTTTTTATTAATTACATTTTAGCCTCATGAAGAGGATAATGAATAGTATCTCGCTGATATTTTCTTGTCAAAATACGCAGCTATCTTACTTCGACATAATCAAATTGGCAGGTCTGGGCAGACTGTGCTTCAAGCACAAACGAATTGAAGGTGAGGTTGATCAGTTTGTTCACAGGTGCAGTTATGGTCCATACACAGTCCAAATTTTTGAAATATCTTCTGGTTACATTGGAGACTGGAGGGCCAAAGCTGTAAGCTGAATTCATCAAGTAACCACCACAGCCATGCTGAGGCCCTGTTGGAGAAGGAGAAATTGTTTTAAAAGCAATTCCTGGCACTTGTTTCATCAAGTCTTCAATGTGAAGCCAGAAGCTTTTTTCTGTGCTACAGGATTGTGCTATTTGAAGCACAGTTAGAATCATAGAATAGCTTTGCTTGGAAGGCATCTTGGAGATCTAGTTCCAACCCCCCTGCATCTCTCACTAGACCAGGTTGCCCAGAGACCTGTCCTGGACATGAACACTCCAGGCGAGGATGGGAAGTCCACAGCCTCCCTGGGCAGCCTGTTCCAGTTCCTCACCACCCTCCTCCTAAAATCCAATCTAAATCTGCCTTCTTTTAGTTTGAAAACATTACCCTTCGTCTTATCACTGGATTCCCTTGTAAAAAGGCCCTCTCCAGCTTTCCTGTAGCTCCCTTCAGGCACTAGAAGGCTGCTCTAAGATTCCCCCAGAGCCTTCTCCAGGCTGAACAGCCCCAAACCCCTCAGCCTGTCTTCATAGGAGAGATGCTCCAGCCCTCTGGTCATCCTTGTGACCCTCCTCTGGACTTGTTCCAACAGTTTTTGTTCTTGTATTGGGAACACCAGAACTGGATGCAGTTCTCCAGGTGAGGTCTCACAAAAGCAGAGCAGAGGGGAAGGATCACCTCCCTTGACCTGCTAGTGATACTTCCCTTGATATAGCCCAGGGTATGGTTGGCCTTCTGGCCTGCGCTCATGCACTCACACTGGCTCCTCTTGAGCTTCACATCTACCAACACCTTCAAGTCCTTCTCCTCAGGACTACTCTGAATCCATTCACTTCCCAGCAAGTATTTGTGCTTGGGATTACCCCCTCAGACGTAGGACCCTGCACTTGGGCTCGCAGAGCCTCATGCAGTTTGTGTAGGCCCAGCTCCCAAGCCTGTCAAGGTCCCTCTGGATGGCCTCCCTTCCCTCCAGCTTGTCAACCATACCACACAGCTTGGTGTCATCGACAGACTTGTCAAGGCTGCACTCAGTGTCCACATTGCACAGATGTTAAACACTACTGGGCCCAAAACAGATGCCTGAGGAGCACCGCTCGTAACTGATCTCCACGTGGATACCAAGCCATTGATCCCAACTTTTTGAGTGTGATTATCCAGCCAATTCCTTATCCATCTGTCTAAACCATGTCTATTTTAGAGTCAAGGATGTCATGCGGGACAGTGTCAAATGCCTTGCATACGTACAGGCAGAAGATATACATTGCTCTACCCTTACCGACCAGTGTTGTAACACTATCGTAGAAGGGCACTAGATTTCTCAGGCATGATCCGCCTTTATTGAAGCCATATAGGCTGTCACCCTTCACCTCCTTATTTTCCATGTGCCTCAGCATAGTTTCCAGGAGGATCTGGAAACTTCCACAGAGTGAATTAAGAAAGGCTCATGCCTTCTGTTGAATATAAAATTACTTTGAAAATGTAGTAACAGATTTTCTAAAAGGTACTGTAAGAGTACAGAAGGCAGGAAATAAATAGAATAAGGGTTAGAAGGCCTTTTCATGTTATTCTGACTAGTTAGTAAGAACGTTTGGACAGCAGAGGGCAGTGGATTTTTGTCTTTGAAAAATGTTTAGAATCATGTTCCTAATTTTGGCAATCAACCCAGTTCTGGGATGGAAATTGGCAGCCTGACGCTGGGACCCAGACTCACATTTAGGGATCCAGCTCACAGGGACTTATTTCTAGACGTGTGTTGCTTGGTGGGAACTTACAATCCCTCTGAACAGCAGGCTGGTTTTCATTTGGATCACACAGAGCTAAGGCCCTTACTGTACTTACTGTGAAAATTTGAACCCTAAAATGTTTTCAGTCTCACTGAAAGAAATTACTTCTGGTGAAAAACAGTTACTGGAGATCACAATCCTTCTATAGCATCTTATTACAAAGCAGCAAAAAATACCTACTTTCTGAAAGGAAGTAAATATGACAAGTTTACTAACTTTATGCTTCCTCCCCTACTCTCTCTGGGGTCTCCTGGCTATTTATTCAACTCAGGAATTCAAATAAAGTACGGTTCATACTCCTGCATTTGAGACTGAGAAAGATCTTTTGTAAACTATACAGAGCAAAGCAGTAACTGCAAGGAACTTGTGGTCTCCAACAGCAAGTCCTTTTGAAACAGATAATAAATGAAGCTACAGTTGTGACTGAGCAGCATGAGCAGAGTTTCAGAATTTCATCTGCATGGGTAAATAATGCCTGATTGACATCCAGTGACTTAACCTTGACACACTGATCTATTTGCAGTCATACAAAACTGCACTCTGCTTGAGCTAGAGTATTACAAAACACCACTGCTGAAAAATCAGCATCCAAGTATCAGGATTGCATCAGTAACCCGGGGCTGGAGACCCCATCTTGCAAGACAGTAATTGTTAAACCAGAGTGACTAAGGCTAAATGTCATCCTGCTCTGCTAACCAAAGCCGGAAAAACCCCACCCTAAGCTGAAGTTCATTTAAGCCGAAATCTTATAAGCGTGAGTTTTAAGCTTTTGCTATAGGTAAAGATGAACCGAAGAAGCTTATTGCAAAGTCAAAAACTCAGAAATGAATAGACTATAGTCGAGTTTTGTGAGCTGTTAATGAAGCCACTACCTTGGAAAAGTGTTAGCATTCATTCCAATGCCACTGCAGAAGCCGCAAATGACAGAGGGAGAAATGTGTGCAATAAATCACATTCTTACAAATAGTCTACAAAGGAGAAGAAGGAGGGTGCCTGGCTCTGCGTGTAGTTTCACTGTAATTTAGTCTGGGTTTAGCCTTCTGCATGATTTAGTCAGTCCCCCTAAACAATGTGGTTGCAGCTGTTTCATGATCAGCATTTTGAATGCTACCTACAAAACGTAACATTAAGACTGTAGTAATTAGGCATCAATTAGGCATCTGACCATCGAGCCTTGCAATACTGACTCTGGAGTGACAGATGGGTCAGCTACATTACAAAACTCCCCTTCCCTCTTTTCATTAGAGTTGTAGATACGCCAGTCAGACTATTGCAACTGGTCTGACTGAATTGCCACAGAGCTGTGCAACAGGAAGGCTCTCAGGGCTGTTGGAACACCCTTTTTTTTTTAGCTATGAAATGCCTGGACCTTTGCAATGTTGCCCTTCACTGCTACTCATTCAGCTATAGAGTCAGTCCAGTTGACCAAAAATACAGATAGGAGCAAGGTATGCCCAGCACATAAAATGGCCAAATTCTCATGATCAGAAAATTCTTTCTAGTATAGCCAGTAACAACATCTAAGCAGAGATTAATAACTGAAAGTATTAGTTACAGTTAATAAAGAGGAGTTTCCGTCACTAGCCTTTCACAATGCTTAGCCTCCTCATCCAGGGTTGAGTCACATGATTACAAGACAGCACATTATAAAATACATTATAAATAGACTGCAAGCCAACCAGATATCAAGTAGCCTTGCATTAAGCAAAATAAAGAGCAGCCCTTGTTGAAAAATCTATCCATCTTGTTGCTTTTCAGTACTGATTAACGTTACATCTGACTGCAGCCACTGCTGAATACTGAATACTGAATACTGAAACTCTACAGACCAAGAGAACACCCACAAGTAAATGGAGAACCAGCTGCTTAACAGAAAGCAACAAATGCTATGACACTGCATTTTATCCAGGACACAACTGAGTTTTACAAATCACCACCAATTCTAAATAGAAGGCCAAATAGTAGCCATCCATCCTGCTGGTGATCAGTGATGGAATGATATCCATCATTAGCTAACATAGCCAGAAAAGAATTGTTTCTAAAATTAGGGCAAAATCTGGGTCTGAAAAGTCTGTTAATTCATAGAATAGATGCTTAGATATTAAAAGCTTGATAAAAATAATGAGAAATGTACCTTACAGACCAATCTGTGTGGGGGCAGATGGACTGGCTATATGACTTACTGTGTTTTCCAGTCTCTGGTTTCTTATTTAAAATAAAAATCATAAGGTCATCATAAATCAGATTGCAATCTTGTCCTCCTCATGAACAGCTTGCCAGAGAACACAAATTATCAGTATAACTAGGGCACGCACTCTCATCACTAATTGCTTTTGGTGGGAAGCATTGACAAAACTAAAAGGCTGAAGCACCATTCATAAAAGAATAGATGGTTCCCTGTGGCAAATAAAAATAATTACAGCAGAGAGCAAGCACATGTTTTTCTGCTAAGAGTTACATCCTCTAGTTGCAGAACAAAGATGAAGATGAATCTTTGAAAGTGCCTGCCTTTGAAGCACAGCTAAGACTAAGGTTCATTTATGTAGGTATGGCTGAGAGCCTACTTAGCAGTTGTAAATCTGTCAGAAACAACTAAGCCAGTGAAATTTCAGAACACAACAAACTAATTTGACTGTCTTTTCTTGTATACTAAAAAAGTACTACAAATGCCTACTAGAAAGCAGCAAAGTTCAAAATGCTGTTCCAGTTCTGCCTGAAAGGCAGAGGGTGAGAGAGTGAAAAGCCTCTCCCAGATTTCTGAATCACTTTTGGGCTCACATAGAAGCATCCCTGGGTACTCCAGGCTTCTTGCTGGTCTGAAATAAAAATGACAATAAGAAAGAATTAATTCTGCTTTTTTTCTATTGAGTTTTATTTCCAATACAGAGGAGTAGCTGGACTAATTGTGGCTGTAATAATTAACTCATAGCTTGCTTGGATAGTGCCTGAGAAGGACATAGGGCTGGAGAGAGGAATTCTACTGTCACATCTCATCTCATGGCCGATATGAATGTTGGTAAACCTTTACAAGCTGATCTGAGCTATTCCTGTGTTCAACAATCACTGTACAGACATTGTGACTCTGTGTGGCAGCAGGACCCTTGCAACAGTGCCAGCCCTGACCACAGTGCTTACAGCGTTTTAGCAGACTTGTGAAAGCACAGGACTCTAGTCTTTAGTCTTTAAACAGAAAGGGCTTTTGACTGGTTTGCTAGTCTGGCAATAGTTCCAGCAGTGACATTTGGGACTGCAAAGCCTCAGTCTCCAGCTTTATCAGGGTTTCATGAATCTCAATTTTTTAGACTATTGGTTGATCATTAATATAACAGTCCAGACATGCACTTTGCCATGCCTGCCCTAGTTCTGTAAAACTGTAATGTTCCGTCATCCCACCCATCAACTCACTGCTTGTCTGGGAGAGCAGAGGCAGACATGCAGTCTGGCCTCATTCTCATACTTTCTAATACTGCATTACTTGTTGGCATCAGAGCAGCCCAGGCCATTACAAATCTCTCTTGCAATGTGAACTAAAGGTGTCTCGTCAGCCTTTGTTTGCATGCGCCAGAGTACAGATTTTCAGCTGAAGCAGTGATTGACTTTAGTGAAGCTGAGACAGTTAATGCCAGCAATGTGCCAACAGTTCTGTGAAGTGCCTTTCCTCTGATGATCCCATTGGCTCTGAACTATTCAGTCACCTACAAAGTTATGTTTAATCACAGTATCTGAAAATTACTCTTCACCTCATTTTTTCAAGTCAGTCAGAAATGTTTTATTTAGAAGTCTACATCTTTTCTTGTCTATCCAATTTGAGTATGCAAACCACTTGTATGTATTCTGTTTTGGGGGAAGAAAGGTCACAGATATTAAATAACTGACATTTCTGAGAGACATTTGTAGACTATTCCCTTAGCTCAACAGTTGTGTTCTTTTCATAGAAGTTGCAGACATGTATTTAAACACTGCAGGTGCTCTCTAACTTTAGTCAGATTTTTAGCTGATGCATATTTTTATATTGAAGCCCCAAAATACATTTGGAAACAGTTGAGGATTTTTTACTTATGAACACGTATTCTGAGCTATAAAAGGATGAAGTGAAGATTATTATTAGCCACAATTTATTCATTGTATTAATGGATTAGGCCAATCATAGTTAAGCCATGACAGTGTAAAGACATGAGAAGATGCAACAGCATTCACATAACACAGTCAAGAACATACTCTTCTAAGACTTTTGCTGTTGTTGTTGTTGGAGGAAGAAAGATTTTCAGAAATCTTGATATTCAGCTGGCCTGAATCCTTTCCCACCCTACCAGCCATAACTGCTGTTGTCAGTACAGTCAGCCTGGTGCCACCTACAGCAGGTGCTACCATTATTTACATAAATCAGTGTGATGACTCGCTTCTATGGTAGTTTTGAAATCACTCACAAAAGAAGGCCTAACTCTAAGTGTGCACTACAATAACCAAACTAATACTTTATACCTTCTGTCACCATTCAGGACTGGGGTGGTTTTTGCAGCAATTCCTAACAATCCAAAACACTTTACAGCAATTGTTCATGCTGAGCACTACTGACAATCTGTACCTTGAAACCAAATATAGAGTGAGCCAAGCTTTCAGCCTGCAGTGCAAAACAGGACTTCAAACTATATTAGGCCTTTTTTTTTATTGTTGTTAAAATAAAATAGCGTAAAAATGCTGTGAAAATTCTATTTGATCTATTTTTCGAAGTACACTTTAATTTCATTAGTGGAGAGCATAACAGTAAACCCATTAGTGATAGACAGTGTATTGTATTCCAAACAGGAAACAAGTAATTCAATACACAGCTAATAGAATAAGGGGAGGACAGATACCTCCGGGTGATTTATCAGGTGAGTTAAAGATAATTTTGCCAGGAAGAAAAGTTTATATATCATCATCCATTCCTATTACATGCATATTAGATTATCTATGCAAATTAACTGTTAGTGCATTTTTCTGGCATACGAGAGAAGTTCCCATTTTTCCAATTTCTTCCTCTAAGCTCTACTTGCTGATGTTTTGAGTTTTTAAATGCAAAATTATTAGTATTCATTTAATAGAAAATGCACTTGAATAAAGAAGGATGGACAGATCCTTGAGGGGAAAGCTGAGCAAACCAGGACAATAGAGAAGACAGGGTGTTTAAACACTTCATATTCCAACAGCGTAATGATTGCCAAAGGTTTTGAAGGCATTTTTCTGCCTTAGAGCCTAGTTTTCTCATCATTGATAGCCTATTCTTCTTGTGTGATTACATCCATCTGGTTTTCCTCATTTTCCATTTAAATAACAATCTTTTTTTTTGACAGCAGATTTTTTTGGTATTCTGCTTGTGTAGTGCCTAGCACAATGAACTCATGGCCCATGATGTTTTAAGCCCCAAGGTGATGCAAAAAAAGGCATGATGTTAGTATTAATGCACCAAATTACTTTTTCACATAGTATAAATGTGAATTTCTCCTGCATGCTTACAAGAGATAGTATAATAAAGGAGTGATGAAAGAACTGGCTACAGCCTGAAGTCAAGCAGGATTCAGGGCTGTATAGAAAAAGCTAAATCTTCCTGCTCACCTCCATCTCACCTTCCCCAGTGCCCTGACTCCATTTCAGTATTGCCAGTATTGTGTGAAGAAAGCTCAAGAAGAGCTTTTTCAACTCAACCCACTTATCTATCCATGTGAAACACTTCGCATCTTGAAAATTCATATGGCTTCCTCAGATATCCCCATGACAAGACCTGTCTTTTGAAGATCCCTTGGAATCTTTTTCCATGGCTTAGAATGTGTTATGCTTTCATTACTGAGACAATGGAGCTACGTGCACAAGCACAGACAGATGTCAAGAGGAAATGATGTGCTGTCAGTAATGTCAGAGCTACATCTCCCGACAGGCATTGCTGAGTCTTTAAAACCAAGAAAAAACCTCAAACCCTTACATGTCTTCTCAGCCTTTGTATTATAATCCTCAGAGTAATCACAAATTGGGGTGAGAAGGTCATCCCACTACCGGATGGGAATAGGCAGAAGCTCCATTTATCACTAAAGTACAAAGTCCTTGCTATCACAGCAGGGATGGCAGTGGCATATGCAGGCTCTGTACCTCCCAGCCGGGGTCAACTGAAAATCCCAGGTCTCCCCTTTGACCTGGAAAGATAATCAGGAGATCAGTGGCCATGTCACAAGCTCAGGACATGCAGACCTCATTCTTAGGGGATAGATCTTAGCTTTCCTTCCCTCACAGAGACATCTCATGTAACCAAATGCCTTAAACTGATAATGATTTCTCTCTTCTCATCCTTTTATTGATTGCCTAGAGGAACACGTGCTCATTGTGGAAAGTAGGTATAATTCTCATTTTACAGGCTGAAACCAAAGGCAGAAAAAAGATCAATGGTAACTAAGGTGAGAGTCTAACACTTGGAACAGACCGAGATCCTCCAGTCAGCCCAGTTCAGCCTGAGAACATGTCAGCTAATTCAAAAAATGAGGCCAGTGAATTTCTAAACAGCCGTAGAGACACTGAAGCTATAAATCTTCTGAACTACACCACCAAAGACCCTAAGTTCCCCTGCCTCAAAAGCACCACATCACAGAGTTTTGACAGAGAATGCTGCCTGTGGAATGTGCCTGTAACTATATATTGCCAGCGTGCTGAGAGACGTTTACAAAAAAGGTGAGATGTTGCTGTACTGTCAACACTACTTCATTCTTTCTGTCAGTCTCCTTTTCTGATTAGTGGTAAGACCTTCAATATTCTTGTGGGTGCAGCATCAGTGATGCAAACAAATTGTTTTAATTACAACAGAGCATGTTTTTCTTCAGAAATTTCAGTGTAACTCTTTGAATACCTGGGTACTATCATATCTTGCTAAGTTCCTGTGAGTTTCCATATTCATATCCTCTCCTCACACTGGTTATCAAATGGATCCCCTAATAATAAAATTCACAGAAGAAAAAGAAGGGATAACGCTTGATCTTGGCAATAGCTCTGAGAGAATCCTGATCAGGAAAGAAATTGGAAGAGCTCGTAAAGAAAGGAAACAGTTCACTACAAACGAGTGTACTGTTTCTGCTCTCCTCTTTCCAGTACATAGTCAGGGTCACTCACAATTAAATAGAGAGCAATAATTACATTATCCAGTTGTGTTTCCCTAGGGTAACTACAGAATAATGTGCTCATTGTCATCCAACAGAGAATGTGCCTTCTTATTTCTCTATAGACACTATCTTCTTTATCCAGACATTTATCATTATTAATTGTCATCAGATTACATTTGCAGTCTCAGAAAACCACATGGGTTTTATCTTTTGATGAAGGAGATTCTCTAAAGCAACACTTAGAACAATAGGTTTTTTAGATCTTCACGGTTTTGTTGTCTTTCATTTGAAGCAGAATCTTAGGCCTCATACTACAAAGATGTGTCACAGATTTTCCTGGCTCTGTTTTTAAGACAAGTCAAACTGGAAACATTTATAGGACTATGACTCATGCTTTCCTTTTATAATTTACTCTCCTACTTTTTGGCCATTCTATAATAGAGTAGGACTGTCAGGATCCCTCCCTCCTAATGGCTGTGTGGCTTAGTCCCTGTGGTTTGCTTCCCACACAAGAGAAAGAATACCTATCATTAAGCATCTCACAGCCCTGAGCTCTTTGTCACACAGCCCACATCTCCACATAACCATCTTTTCCAACCTACAACTCTATTGCTCCTGAATAACTACCTCTTTCTTTGGGAGCCTGCAAAGATGTCCCTCCAAAACTTAGCCAAATAGGTGACAGTTTATTCATAAAAGGCTCTTCCTCACTCTAGGAAATGATCAGACTTTAAGAACTTGGCTCGTCTTCTGTTGTGTGTTTAAGCAGAATCTCTGGCAAGTTGCACAAATAAATCTAAAGTCAGTGGCTAAAAATATTGAATATATGCCAGCAGGAAGAGCAAGGGAGTTCTTGGTGATCTCATAAAATATAAACCCAGGCTGTGGGATGTCTGACAACTGATACCTAAGGATTTAAAGACAGCAACATTATGTCACTTGAAATAACAGTCCTCAAGAGTGGTCTTAAGATTCTTGCAGCTATCACAGTGAAGTGAAGTGAAGTGAAGTGAAGTGAAGTGAAGTGAAGTGAAGTGAAGTGAAGTGAAGTGAAAGAGGAGTTAATAACAGTAAGCACTATTTTCAGTGGGAAAATTGTTCTTGGCAAAGCCTGTGGAGCCAGTTATTTTCCTTATTTGTAAATACTGTCTCAGACTGTATCAAATGAGAAAGTCCCTTCCTAGGGTTTGGGAAGGGATTCAATGACTCAGCAGAAGACTATGTTTGTTCTGTCACAAAGGCCTTTTATTCTGAATGGCCTGAGTGCCAGCTTTATGAACCGGACAATTAATTCTTTTTAGATCACAAAAACATTGAGATAATTACACAAGAAGCTAGTAGTCGTGACATGAAATCAATTTGCATTAAGGATTTGTTGCTTATAAGCAGTAAACAATCTTTGCTCTTGACTTTTGTGTCCATCAAAACTTTGAACATCCGGTGCCCTCTCACTATCATCCTACTTATCATACTTGATTGATCCTACAAGATTGATCAACAAAGTCAGCAAATGGTGCCTGAGAGAAACTCCAAATGTCCTAATGCTTTACCTTTTAAAAAGGTGAGAAAGGAACTGCAAGGAAATGGAAATGAAGGATGGATAGAAAGGAGGCATCTGAGGAAGAGGAGCTGAGTCTCTTTAGCTTGGAGAAGAGGAGGCTGAGGGGTGACCTCATGAATGTCTATAAATATGTGAGGGGTAGGTGTCAGAAGGATGGAGCCAGGCTCTTGTCAAGGTCATCTAGTGATAGGACAAGGGGCAATGGGTGCAAGCTGAAACAGAGGCGGTTCCATATAAATATCAGAAGAAACTTCTTCACAGTGAGGGTAACAGAGCATTGGAACAGGCTGCCCAGGGAAGTTGTGGAGTCTCCTTCTCTGGAGACATTCCAGACCCATCTGGATGTGTTCCTATGCAACTTGGTCTAGGTGATCCTGCTGTGACAGGGGGATTGGATTAGATGATGATTAGAGGTCCCTTCTGATCCCTAGTGATTCTATGATTCTATGATCTTTAGGGCACTACCATCCTTTAAGTACAGAGTAAAGAGTTCTCAGGGATTCCCAGAGTGCCTGCAAAAGGAGTCTGCTAAGCTTTCGGTTATCCAAGAAATGCCCATGTCTTCAGAAAAGCAGGGAAAGGTTTGCAAATAAAAGGAGTCTGTTCAGGAGCAGGGCTGGGATGCAGGGATCCCATAAGCCTAGTATTTAGCTGAGTTCACCCAATTTTTGAAAAAAATTGAAACTTTTTTTGCTTTCAGCAGCTTTAGTGAGTGAGACCATAGTTGCTTCTTCCTAAAGAGAGTTACTTAGTTGCAGGTACTTGGGGTTGAGTCTGATCATAGTCTTACCTAAGGTCTCCCTGAAAGATGCTTTCCATCCTCTGTCTGCTCCAAAGAAGTCAGTGTTAAACACCACAAACAAGTTATCACTGGAGCTCTTAATATTTGGAGGCAGTTCTGAGCCACAGAATTTCCCAAGGAGAGGAGCATGGGTGTCTGAGCCATCATACACAGCCACGTAATCTTTATAGCAGGAAGGAGATATTTCAAGCTGGAAGCTGTTGAATCTGTAAGATACACTTGGAGCTTTAGGCATCAGATTTTCATTTCTATTCCTTTCATGTGTGTTTTCAGTGCTTGGGAAAAGATCCAAGCAACAGCAATGGCCAAAGCCACATACAATACAGACACCACACAGCATTTCTCTTGAGGCACAAGCAAGCAGAATGATTAGTTTCATGGCAAAACACTCCAGCCTACTAGCTTCAAAGACATAGTGACCCACTGGGCTTCTTGCAAGGCAAGCTATCAGCACACCTTAGCTTTCTGTGAAGCTGCAGATGTCTCCTGTGCAAACATAACCTCTCACACTTCTGCAAATTGCTCTGCATGCAATTTTTTTGTTCATGTGAGTAGCATATAAAAGGTAGGCTCAGAGTGCAGACCAGCTAGTTCTTTCACTCAGCCATGAACTGTTCCTTTAATTTACAATCAGGGTGTACGTATGACAAAAGAATGTGCTTGGGGTTTTTAATACCACAGGGGCAAGGCTTTATGACAGCCTATCTGTTTTTTAGGCAGGGCAACACACACTCAGAAGTATTCTCTTTCTGGGTAGGTATTACGTGGGCTGTAAACTGTGTACCAGCCTTCTAAAAGAATTTTGAATTTTCTTGTATCAACTCATAGGAGTCTCATCTCCTCAAGGATTAATAGAATTTAACTAAGAATGTGAGCTCTATTTTTACAATTTTCTAGTCCTCTTGCTAACAAAAGTGAGAATGTAAAACTGTGGTAGTGTTATTTTCACAACAAATGACAGAGAAAGATGTAGGGAGGCTAGGACTGATAAGGATAGCTTCCACAGATATTTCTCCTTTTATTTCACCTTTACCCTTGGAAATGGAAAAAACAGAAAGAAGATTGTCAATAATTGCTATGTTTACTTGGAATCAGAGACCTCCCTGCCCCCTTGATGCCAGAATGAGCTTTGATTACATACTTGAGAGCCACTACTTTTCCATTTCCAACTGTGATGTGGTATGAGCAATTCATATTGTGATGATAATCCAAAACTGAGTGGGCTGGACTGCTGATAACACCGACAGAACCATTGAAAATGCCACCACAAGCTGTAGGGGAAAAAGAAAAAAAGTTATTACTGTCTGACTATCGCTTTGTCCTAATTCTCATATGTCTTGCAGGAGCTTGTGTTAATCCTCTTTTAGCCATAAGGAAAGAAAACCCCTTGATAAATTAGGAGCTGTCTTCACTGTCACATTTAGAACTGTTAAATGTGGAGATGTCTAAAAAGGTGTGCTCAGCAGCACAAGACTACAGCCAGTATTAAAGTAACACCTTGATTCTAGTCCATACCAAATGGAAATGGTCTGTGCAGTAAAAAGTTTAAGCCTGGTTTAAGTGTGCTGCAGTAGGACTAGGGAGCAGCAGGATGGGGAGGGTGCCCCATACAACAGGGTGGTAGGTGTGGCTGGAGGAGTTCTACACCCATTCTAGATTGCCAAGAGAAATGTGGGTGATGTGTGGGCACAGAAATTCCTTCATTCAAATGCTGGCCCCATGGAAGCTTCTGACAATGTGGTACTAGGACAAAAGCAGATACAATTGTATTCATAGCCCTGCCCTTAACTTTTCTGGAATAACTGTCCATATCTCTCCACCTCCCAGCAGGGCTGGGGCATTACTGTAGCATTTGCTCTGTACAGAAAGGCAGAGTAGTTCTCTAGTGTCGCTAACCCTAGGAACTGTTCCTTGTGCTGGGGCTCACCAGCAGTGTGGGATGGCTCGGATGGAAGGTTGCATGCTTGATCCCCGTCTGAGAAACAAGTTAAACTCTGCAGCTGTGAGCTAAAGGCACTGCTTGGCTTCTCAGGGTTTCACACCATGGATGCTGAAGAGGCCAGGATGTGGCTAATGTTTGTTCCCAGCTTCAGTGCTTGAGGGAACAAAAACTATTATACAACAACTCTAATCTCCATTGTTAGCTTTAGCCTTTTTTATAATCTTAACTTGGCAAAAAAATAGAGCTTCCCTGCGTCCTGTTGATAAATAGCTTAAAGCCACACACAGCTTTCCATGTTTGAAAGGACACGCCATTGCTCAGGCCACCACCTTAATAAAGACAGTCCCATACAGGGTGCTGCTGGATACACAGCCCCTGGCTCCTCAGCAGGCAGCCTGGAGCACTGGCAGAGAAAGCACAGCAGCTGGGAGGATAAGGAATCTGCATTATTTTACACTAGACGGGGGAGCATTTTTCATATTTTTTTTCTAGCAAACAATAAAACTAGAGGGAAGAAGAATGTCAATTGCTAGAATCTGCATTGTATACAACAAGCTAATAAGGCTGCAGTCATCTTTCTCAAATGTCAGAAGTCACAGGTCGAATGGCAACAACTGACTCGAGTGAGTTATGAAGGTCTTTTCCATGAGTAACTGCTCATTGCCATTTCTCAGCGCCATAGCCTCTGTCTTATCTGTATCAGGCCATTCATTTTGTAGAATCCACCCCTATGCTTTTTGCTGTGCTTTTGGACATGAGGAATGAATTAAGGGAAATACCAAAGTTAAGAACCCACAGTTTTCTCTGCAGTTAGAAAATTATACTTTCAAAAAATCTAAAGAATGTCTCTCTAAATTAACCTAGAAAATATGAAAATTTGTTTTGAAAATAAAATTAATCTTTTGGGATATTTATACTTGTACAGATGTAAATTCTAAACTTAGCCAGAAACTTCTTTTTCTAATACAAATTTCATCTTTAAACAAAAGAGGAATGAATGACATGAATGACTCACATGAATGACAAAAAGTGTTGGTGAAAATATTTATTAAAAATAAACACTAAAAAAATCCCAATTTTTAAATCTATATTAATACTTGGCACTGCAAGAGGGTCATCAGATGACAGCATACAGCTGGGTCCATTTAAAAATACTGTTCTGGTTCCCAAGTTTTATAACAACCAGACTGTTCTCCTGTGCGTGGTAAAATCCTTTACATGTACTCAGTTAAGAAACTGGTGATATTTCTCCTTAAACATTGTAAAAGAAAGGAAACAAATTTAAAATCTACCCAATCAAAACTAATCCTGCCAAAACAGTTTGCATTTTTTTTCTGCAGCAAAGGACAAGTGTTTCAGTGCCTGACTTGTTATCATGTAGTGTCTTGGCGTGACAAGTGTGAGATAACATATGAGTCAGCGACAACACGCAGCAAATGGTACTATGACCTGGTCCTGAGAGCTCTTCTGGGCAAGAGCAGAGGGAATATGAACCATCTCATGCATCTAAGGTATTTCCAAAATCAGGCACAGCATTTCCTACACTGAACAATTACCCATCTCCACTTATTCCACCACCTAAGGCACAGAACAGTGGCTACTCACCAATTGTTCTGTATGTTGCTTGGAATCCAAAGCCTACAATGTGGGAGTCTGTGTAGAAGTTGAGGAGCATAGGTCCAAAGACACTGACTGGGGCAGGGAGTTCATTACCGCAGAGCGTGATGAGAGGGTGTGGGGTAATTCTTGTCCCACTGAAGATGCTCACTCCGTCAAAAAGACATATCCTGCTCAAGAGTGCTGGGGCTGCATGAACATACAATACAGAAGCATATTTTACCATGTGATTTACTTGTCTGCAAGAATATACAGACCTTGCAAAGGATAAGAATTGCATTTTATATTACTTTCCATTCCAGGATCTCAGGATCTGCCTTCCTGCAGAAGAGAAATGTCAATTTTTAACATGCAGAAAAACTGAGTCAGAAAATCGCAGAGACTTTGTACATAAGATATGAAACTGGTCTCAGGAAATGCACCATCTTGAAATGGCTCTAGGCCCTTTGATTTCATGAGAGTTCACACCTTCTGTGCAATAGACACCCTAACAAAAGCATGGATCTCCTCAGCAGATCAGAGCAAGGCACCTTTTCTTAGAGGTGTACGAAATAATAATAACAACTACCTGTTATTTCTTCCCCCTAATGAATAAATCAGCACTCAGTATAGGGACTGAAGATTTGGAGAAAGTAAAAATTAATTCATACACTACCATGCTTCAAAGCTTTCTCTCTGAATTCCTCAAACTTTGCAGTCCCTAAACCCAGATTCTTCATCGGGACTCAGAAGGCAAAAAATTGCAAATTTAATTATGCGGTTTTCCAGTGACTGTGGCAGACACTGGAGACTTGGAGATGACTGAGTGTTGTGGTTTGAACTTGGGTGACTTTCTTTGCCTGAAGGACTGGGGAGTTGGTGTGGTAACTTATGATAAGAAGCTTGGAATTCCAAGCCATCTCATCTTTGGAACATGGTGAATGGACAGAATGGGTGTTTTGGAACCTCAGAGATCAGTGGAGGAAAGGTTTCACCTGTTCATGGCCTGTAGGAAGCAGCATGCTGGAAATGGAAGACTGGCTTGGTTAATTTCATCTCAGACCTGATGGAATGATCAACTGTTGATATTAACGGTGAGCCAGGCAGGAGTCGAGACAAACCCTTGGCACTGAGCAATAAGAAAGAACCAAATGATTTTCAAGATTAGTCTGATTTAGGGGGCAATCAGTGCAGATATTAGAGTGAGTGAAAAGCAGCCCATTTAGAAGCACTAAGAAACACAGCAGCAGGGAATGTAGCATTCAATTTTTTTCACACTGGTTTTCAGTTTCTTATTTGTACTGAAGTTTCTGGAGGAATGAGCCTACTTTTCCAACTGCCGGCATTACCTTCCCAATTTTCTAGACACCTCTCCATTTGCAACCAGAGTTGTCTGAGACAAGAATGCTCAAATGCATTAAGTTCATATAATTTTCATGAAGTAGCCGAGGTACAGTGCCAAAGGAACGTCCCTAAAGGAGCAGTTGTGCTTTCGGTGTAAGGGCTGCGAGATCAAGTAGAGATCTGCTGAGCATCAGACACCTGCACTGTAGGAGTTCAAAGCCACATCACCACCTCCCAGACCAGCTGGAAGAGGTAAGCACCACCAAGAATGTATGGTGGGAGCTGGAGAGATTTAGTATCATGTGGGAGCAAGAAGGGAGCCACATGGATGGGTGACAGATGGATTAATCCTGTCAGTGAAAACACAGCACACATCCACTGAAAAATGAGCATCATTATTCTGCATGTAGAATGACTTAATGTTTTGCCTTTATGATTTACAAGCATTATAGAAGTGGTCACATCATGTATTTATTGGCATTGTCATGTTTAGTTATCTGTTAGCAACAATGGGGCAGTTACTTAAACTGCAAAGTATTATTAAGGAATTGTTTAAAACTAACAGGTGAGATATTGAGCCTACTGTTGCGGCAGAGTGATTCCTTGTCAAAACAAGCTACTTCATGGTGTGTTTGAAACTGGATGACTTGTATTGAACAGGACGACAAATTAGAAATGCAGTTATAATTCTTGTTCACAAGAGAAACAGCAATCTGATATATTTTGGGACCTCTCTGGAGTTTTAATGTAAGAATTCCTTCTCTCTCAATGAAGATGAAACATTCTAACATGTCTTCCAACTATTCCAAATATGGAAATATGGTGCTTTTTTGACTTCAAGAGCAACTGAACGAAAACAGACAGACATATCTGATAGCTAATGACATTGTCAATAAAATAATTATTCTTCATGTCCTATCATATTATGAGAATATTTAATAATGTGATACAACAGCTAAAAAAATTATAGAATTTAAAAGGCAAAGAAATTAAAAAAAACCAATAAAACAAAGCCAAGTGCAGTTTCAGAAAGGAAAAGATTTTTAAAAGCATCTCAGGGCCTCTCCTGAGAAGACTTTGGACAAAGTGAATAAAATTTCTTAGTGGAGGCCATAACACTTTTCACTACATTTTTTAACAGCTGCACTGGAAAGAATAAGATGGTGAACAAAGGATTGTGATCAAAAGGATTAATTTCTATTTCATTAAGTTTAATTAAATTAATTTTAATCCTTATTTGAACCGACATAATTTAAGAACCATGAATCCTGGCTGGACTAATGTTTGTTTGATCTCTACCCTGTCTCTCATTCTCCTCTTATTATTTTTCTTTCATTTCTCTCCCTAAAGGCATTCTTGTGTAAATAAATCCCAGCCTCTGCACATACTCAGCACATCATCAGTGATCTCTCTGGTTTATTTCTTACAGTTCTGTTATCTTAGGTGTTTTCTAGACCAATTTCTGTCCTCTGCACTACGAAGGATCAGCTTTCAATCCTCCTGAGATCTTTGCTCAGCCAGATGTCAGACCCATAGCCTCTTTGAGCTGCAGGCACCTTCCACACAGCTGGCACTGTTCATGTTCAGAAAACCTTGTCTAAGAGCATTTGCTCATCATAGTATTACTGTATTGTCTCTTTTGATTTATCCATGAGGACTCCATGAGATGTCTCCTTTCCTGTCTTTCTCTCTATTAGCTTTGTATAATTTCATTTGCAAGGATGGTTGCAACCGCTATCTCTGTTGATGAGCCCATACGTGTACTTCACTCTGTCAGGCCTCTTTCTATTCAGACTGAAATCTTATTTCTCTCTCTCAATGAAACTATTCACTAAGGAGAGCTTTTTCCCTGCTTCAAGTGTTTCCTTACATGTTCTTTCTTTACAGCCTCCATATATGTCCAGCTGTGGAGTCCTCAAAACATATGGATGTGGACTTGTTGGAGTGGGTCCAGGGGAAGGCCTCTAAAATCATCAAAGGGCTATAGCATTGCTCCTACAAGAACAGGCTGAAAGAGTTGGGGTTGTTCAGCCTACAGAAGGCTCTGGGGAGACCTTATAGTGATCTTCCAGTACCTAAAGGTGGCTACAGGAAAGCTGGAGAGAGACTGTTCACAAGGTGTGTAGCTGAGGGCAATGATTTTAAACTAGAGCAGGAGAGATTTAGATTGGATGTTAGAAAAAAGTTCTTTACAGTGAGGGTGGTGAAACACTGGAACAGATTGACCAGAGAGGTGGCAGAAGTTCCATCCCTGGAGGTATTGAAGGTCAGGCTTGATGGGGCTCTGAGCAACCTGATCTAGTTAAAGATGTCCCTGCTCACTGCAGGGCAGTTGGACTAGATGGTCTTTAAAGGTCCCTTCCAGCCCAACACATTCTATGATTCGATAACTATAATTTTGCTTGCGTGCACTAAGTCCATGTCTGTGATTTTGATCTCTCTCTATGCCTTCAGATCCAGGATAGATGTATATATTGTCAAGTGCTTACAGTTATTATCACAGTTATTATTACAGTTGTTATCTTTAACATAAATTCTTCATTGTTATGACTCCCACATGAGAATTTTTTCCAGCATGGATACTGTGCCATTTGCTCCTCTAGCTTTGACAATATTTCTTCCAAATACTACTGGAGAGATCAATCCTTTGATCTGACATTAAAAACACATCCCTCTGTTGTCTTTGAATTACTGTGTGTATTTGCTTTCAAGGCCTTTTGTTATCCCTCTGCACTCTTATTTATCATTGCTTGGTACCACTCAGCACTGATACGTTGACTAGTGTCTCCAAAGTTCACAGGACAAGAGCTTGAGTTGTTCTACATCATACTGAAATACGCTTTTGTCTCGTCTCCTTTCCACTTATCAGAAATTCCTGTCCAGTCTTGTTATCCTCCATAAGATCACTTACTTGATATAAAGCCCACACAAAAAACTGGACCAAATTTGGGCCTGTAAGCAAGCAATTACAATCCTTTTATATATATTTATATATATATTCTCCACTTTCAAAATAATCTATTACAAAACTTTGCCTAGTAACAGCTGAGAAAGTACACAGGGAAGACACCAAAACAAAGCTGTGACCCTATCTCTGGTTGCAACACCACAGCTGCACGTTTCAAAAAAAACAAAGGAGAAATAAGTTAAAACATTTTTCGGGTTGACATGGTATCAACACAATGCCACTGTTTTGTATGGAGAGATTACAAATAAAACTGAATCCGTAAAGCAGATATTGCAGCAGGTCCACATCCATTTCCCCTAATTATCCATTATTTGGAACTCAGATCTGAATGGATGTTATACTCAATGAGCATTGCAGCCATTTAATAATACAGTAACAGAGCTGTCCTAGAGGTGTATTTATAGGGTTACTCATTTGAATAAAGATTTTGAAGAAAAGATGGATGTGGCTATTTTTAAGATAGTAAATTTACTAAAGCATGTAAGCTTTTTTCTAATTCTGCTATTTTACATTTGTGTAGACCTTTGATCCAGGGAGGGAGGACAGATGGAACACAACATTTATCACTGTCACAGAAGAAAGGCTGAGAAAACAAACTCACCCCCATTTGTCTGCCTTTTAATGAAATAATCAAAGGCAACAATGTGGGTAGTACCACAAGAAGCAAATGGCAAACTATGCAGCTTCATGAAACACATGAATCAAAACAGAGGATCTGTATCCATATGCAGTTTGGAACAAGAAGACCCATCCTTCAAGCCTCCAGGAAATGAGAGACTAAGCTGAACTCCATTCATAAGGTTAATCTTGCCTGTGTTTTTCTGCCTAAATCTATTAGCACCTTGAGTAAGCTATTGGCTATGGCTTCCTGTAATAGTAAACAGAATGAAGCCTTCAGACAGCCATTCATTCCACCTGTACAACACACCTGGCTTTGAGTTTAAAGCACTTTTTCACTTTGTCAAGGAGGAGACAAATCTAGATGACAACCTAAATTAGATATCTATTTTCAGGGGCTCAAAATCAGATTAAACCAATTTTTCTATCTAGTGAAAAGTAACCTATTTAGATTAACAAAATGAACAAGTGCAATTTCCTCCAGTTCTCTCATGCTCTGCTACTTGCTGTATTTTCTTTAGTGTCTAATACATATGTATGCCTGCATGTCATGTTCGCTTGGTTCCAGATGCTGTCACTGGATCACAGTGGTGTGTTAACTGCCTTGGTTGGAATTCTTTATAATAACAGACATATCATCATAACTGAGAACACAGCTAGTCTACAGCAGAGATCTGTACTAACCCATGAAGTGATTAAGATGGCACCACCTTGTAACTGCATTATAGCCAATTACCTTCTGACTTCTAATCTTCTGGAAAAGATATCTCAACCAGTTAAAATCAATGGGATATGTGTGCCTTACAGGCATTAATTCTAGACGCTGCCTTTCACTACTAAACAACCATGAAAAAAACAATTGGATTTCTTTTGAGGGGTCAAATAGGTAGTGAATTTTGTTAATTGGATATGGAGCTAAACTTTAAACACTCAATAAAGAACATCTGTAGCGTTATGGTTAAAATTTTAAGGGCCATGCTCAGGAACAATCTAAAGGGGTGTAATGCTTGCATATGGAAGAGCTAGAAGTGTTTTAAAGGTGTTTTTAACAAATGGTGCCAACTATTGTCCTGCTTTTGCAATGAACTAAGGGAGTTAATGCAATTAACTGTTAGGCAAGCATACTTAGTGTGACTGCTGAATACATTTTCACCTCTGCATCATAGGTTTGTAATATGGTGGTTTCAATCTTCTTTCCAATTTAAACACAGGCAATTTGTCTTTACAAGGATGTATTATAAGATTTAGTAAAAATAAAACCCCACCTCAGCCATCTAATGATCAGCTACCAGAGAATGTCATACTTCTATAACCAGATATCCTTTAGGTCATATCCATGGGTCTTTTCTTTCATGTGACTAAGGAATTTTAGTTTGTGTAGCCTAAAGAAGCCAGTAACAATAAAGAAACAAATTGCCCTGCAATTACAAAAGGAAGTAGAATAATTTTAGTATTTATACAGGTCTGTGTTTATTATTATGTCTGTATCACTTAGCCCTTTGCTTGAACCTTCTTGAACATAAAAGCTTGTATCAATTCATAAGTTAGCTGAATGCACAGCTAGAATACAGAGCAGTGATGCACTCACACAAATGGCAAAGTTGTCGTCATGTGATCCACCCCGATATTTAGTATGTCTGTGGAATAATAGTGTCTTTGACATGAAGAAATGATCTCATTTCTGTGGTTGACATTTCATTAAAGGAGACTAAAATCTTAAAGTAGAGGTTTGTATTAGGAGATGAAAAAGATGCTTCCAGTAAAATCATAGTCAAATCAAATCCTTTTCTCAGATCTAAATTAAGTTTGGACCAAAATACTTTTGAATGCAATTTTCTGACTTTATTGTTTGATCTGAAGAAAAATTCAAGTTTTACCTCCATTTAATAATAAATTACTCAAACACCTCACTGTGCAGGGGACTTTATGGGAACCAAATAAAGATGGTCTCAAAATATGTGATGCCATCCAAGTAGATTGGACATATTCATTCCTCTGTTACCATGGCTACTCCACCATTAAAAATTTGATCACATCAAAGTAAGGGAAATTTTACTAACCCCACCAATGATATTGTGATATTACAGCTGCTATTTCATGGTGAAATGCTGCAATGTTTGAAAATCTCAAGAGGGACTTTTGTTCATGGGTATATATTGGGTAACAGTGGTTACATGTTTTCAGTTACTGCAGTTTTTCACTAGTTCCACATTTATGTGTTCAAACATTCTTGTAAGACACACAATTATATTTATACCCATTTTATCAGCTAAGGAAAGAGAAGTACTGAAAAGCAAACAGCTTGTAAGAAAGGCAATAACTACTGTAAGGCTCAATGAAAAAGGCAGAAACAAACACCTAAACTGGTCACAGCCACTATTATTTTCCAATGATCTCACAAATTCCCAGCTTCAGTGCTACAAGATAGTCAATCTTCACTCTCTGGAAGCCTTCAATGATACAAAACTAAATCCTGGAAGCCATCTCTGTCTCTGTAAAGATTGTAAATGATTTTCAGAATGAGCCAGCAAATTAAACCATTAACTATTTTTTATGAAGACTTGTTTGAGAAGACTCCATATCTTTTCAAGGAAGAAGTTACACTTTCTAATGTATACTGAAATTATTAAGAACAAATTACCTTCCAATTGGAAAGCCTCAAACTCTAGGATCACCAGTGACCGTGGTCCCTGATCTATGATATAACTGCAGTTCAGGTTGTTGTCATACTGAGCAGGGTAGTTAGGAGAGCTGATACGACCTGTGGGGCTGGTGAAATTTACTCCACATCCTGCAAACATAAATAAGATACAGTTACACTCCAGGTAATAACATTATCCCAGTTTTGCAGTAACATACACAAGAACCTCATCTCTCCTTAAGAGACTGGTCAAAAAACCAGGAAGAACAGTATATATCATGATAGCAAAGGTTGGTCTTACACACTGACAGCAGCAGTTCTACAAAACACAGGGTTTTCCCATTTATAGCCTCACACATTTTTACACATTCACATTATCTAGCCCCTGAGTCTACTGACTAGGACACAACACTGCTGTTCTTGTGCGTTTGAAGGCTGTACATTTCAAAAATCCTTTAGTACATATAGTACATANCTGGGGGGGGGGAAGGGTGGATGGGTGTGGCATTGGGGTACCTCAGCAGGTTAATCTCATTTGAAGATGCTCATGTTAGCCTAAGTGGTGCCACTTGATGCCTGACAACCAGGAGGATGCAGTCTGATGCAGGGCCACCTCTGGGTTGCTTTTCTATATATAGAGCAGGAAAGGTTTGCCACCCAGAACTTCTGAAGGACACAGCACTGATCATTTTCATGGAGCTACTTCCAATCCTAAGGGCTTGTGTGGCTTTAAGGTTTCTTTTTAGTATAAGCTAGAGACTTAAAAGAGTGCAGTGCATAGTGAAATGCTGGTATAGGGTAAGGAACAGGCATATGAATCTTGCCTTCACTATGAGGTTGTTAGTCATTGCTGAAAACATCAGTGAAGTCATTATCAAAAGAAAAGCATTTAACTTCAGAATTCTGTTACTTCAATAAAGTCTTTCAAAACCGAATCCAGTGAAAGTTTTCCTTTGGCAGCGTTCTATAAAAAAATAATCAAACAACTGCAATTTGACAGCAATTGAGCAATACCACCTTCACTTCTGAAGGGTTTGACCATATCACAAAGCACGTGCCATGGTTACAAAGTGGAAATGCCCACTGAAGAAATGCTGCAAGAGCTACATGAAATGCAAATACAACAAAGCAAAGACCAGAGCAGGTAGTGAGGAGTCATTTCTTCTCCTGAGAGGAGGGCATGTGAAGGGCATGGGTTCATCCTTTCACAGAAATTATCACAGTTTCAGTATGTGCTTTGAAAAGAACAGAGATAAAAGTCCTAAAGGAGGAGTGGATCTTTTTAAAGAAAATTATAACTTTAAATTCCAAGTAGTTTAACTACAGAGAAACAAATTCTTAAAATTTAAAGCCTATTCATTTCTTTTCAACAAAGGCATCTAAGAATAACTACAAAGTTATAACTGCATGGAGGATCTTTGGCAAGTTCAACACTGGAACACACATTACATTCAGTAAGGAAATTCTTGGTTTTGAAAGCTGGGTCGAGGCTCCAATATCTTGTTGAACTAAGGTCTGAGTTGCTACACACAGATCAAACTAATCCAAAATGGACTAATAGAGCAGATATCTGCATTGATATTACTTACTGCTTATGAAAGATGAGGAGAAACCTGCCCCAGGAGCATCCTGAGACTGAAATACTGTAGTTACCACATTGTTTGGAGCAATAACAGGACCAGGAGCTGAACTTCCACAACCTGTGGTTAACAATGCTTCTTCATCATTTCCTCTCCACACCTGAGAAGTCCAGATTGGAAACTGTTTAGTGCTTTCAAAGCCCATGTAATTTGTGGGAACTCACCAAGGATTGCATATTCAATTTTTCTGTTCATAGACTTAGGGTAGGATTCATCTCACACTGAGTCTTGGAGATCTAAACTGGAAAGAATCCATCTCCGTCCACTCTAACTCGCCTGCAGTACTGCATCTAGTTCTGGCATCCCCAATACAAGAAGAACGTGGGCCTGTTGAACTGAATCCAGAGGAAGGTCACAAGGACAACCAGAGGGCTGGAGCACCTCTCCAATGAAGACAGGCTGAGGGATTTTGGGCTGTTCAGCCTGGAGAAGAGAAGACTCTGGGGGAATCTTAGAGCAACTTTCTAGTGCTGGTGGGGGGCCTACAGGAAAGCTGGGGAGGGCCATTTTACAAGGGACTCCAGTGACAGGATGAAGGGCAATGTTTTCAAACTAAAAGAAGGCAGATTGGAGGGTGGTGAGGCACTGGAACGAGCTGCCCAGGGAGGCTGTGGACTCCCCATCCCTGGAAGTGTTCAAGTCCACGTTGAATACGGCTCTGGGCAACCCGGTCTAGTGAGAGGTATCACTGCCTATGTAGGGGCATTGGAACTAGGTGATCTCTGAGGTCCCTTCCAACCTAAACCATTCTATGATTTTACGAGGCTAAGAAACAGCAGTGGAGGCAAAAAGACGTCTCCAAGGAGTGAATCAGAGCGAATAACTTTGGCTGCTAGGGACTTCTGAAGGGCATCTGGAAGAAATTTCACAAACCCCTGCTGTTAGCAGAGCCAGCATAGTTCAGGTCCAAGGGACCAGAGGAAAACACAGAATCATACAATCATCAGGGATCAGAAGGAACCTCATAAGATCATCTAGTCCAATCCCCCTGCCACAGCAGGACACCCCGACCAGGTCCAGGCGTCATTGCCTACCTCTGTTTTGTCTCTGCTAACCTGTCCATGCACACTATGAATATACATGGAACGTATACAGTGAATTGTTAAATGCAGCCCTCATATTATTCACAAGTCAATAACAAAGTTGTCAGACTATGACAACACAGAGGCATCTCACCAGATTCTTAATATCTAGTCTTGCTAATGAAACATTATTCCCATTTTCGTTATGTCACACTCCCTTGCTCAGTGACAAGTATCAAATACTGTGGAGAGTTAAAATATAGTCATAATAAATGTCAATAAAAAATACCATAAAATACAGCTTTTAAAGAATATTACTTCAGCTGTACCAGCAGCCAGTTTCAGTGCAATGATGAATTCAAGATGCACATGCAGGTTTAGCTAGACATTTAAGTGAAACCCTCTTCAGGTAATTATTTAAACATGCACTCGAGGCTCACAGTTTAAGCACTGAATTTCAACAGACATAAAACGATGCGCAGGCATAAATGTTTGATGTTTCTGAGTGCCTAAATACTTAGATCTAATATCCTGGATGAGGATGTTTATTGTCAAGGATTTAAAACACATGCTTTAAAAAAAGAAAAAAAAATAGTAAATTCTTTTCCATTGATGTGTTTGAACAGGTTTTTAGCCTGATACTTTATACCAAAATACATGTTTTTAAGATAATGTTTTGTTTTTAAAATAACATGTTTGAAAGAAGTCTAGTGGAATTAGAACAACTACACAAAATTGTCATAGATCTCAGTAGCCATCATAGAAAGGGTTATCCAGGGGTTAGTCTGTAAGCTTAGGTATACGAATCACCTTGTTCATCTAACCAGATGTTTGAGTCAAGGGATGCTCAAAGAATTGATAGAAACAGTTTATGGCCTGGCCAAGGTTTTACAGTTCACTATTGATTTTAGATTCCTCCTTTTGGCTTCTTAGCTTGGAACAAATAGAACAAACTTACTCCTGTTCAATACTTTTTCATACTCCTTCATAGCCCTCAGCTTGGACATTCAGAAACGGAGTTGGACATCCTTAAAAATGTCAGATCTTTCTCTATGGAGAAAATCTCCAATCTGCATAGTTTTGGTCATGTCATTCAGGACAGTTTAGAAATACTGGGTGGCATTAAGACTTCCATATTAGTGAAATTTATTAAACATACTGCATCAATCCATCAGTGGAGCAACCTATGAAAAGACAAATCTCACAGTTTCCTTTTTCCACAGCCTTAAGGAATGAGTAAAACTGTGGTTTGTAAGTTAGCAGGCATAGACCAGGCATATGGCTGCTCACGTCTTCCTACACATTGCCACATTTCAAGTGGGAGTTGTGCTGCTGTAGAGAGAACAAAATCACTGAATACATGCCAAATGCCTGAGAAAACCATGATGCTGAAAAATCCAAAGCATGTCCACTCCGTTCTATTGCTTTGAAAACAAGTGCCTCTTGACAACCTACAAAAGATAATGTGATCTTTGTTTTTTTATATTAAAAAAGAAGGATTAGAGCAACTTGGACAGTTTATGAACATTCATAAAGAAATTTTGTAGAATTATACTATCACATACCTGCTTTTCTATCTCATTGAAACAACTGAAGAAATCTTTTTATAACCCTGTAGTTTTTCATTATTCCCTGGTTCTGAAGTCATACATACTTTTTAAATATTTGGGACAACACCTAGAGCAATGGGACCCTGAGGGAGACGAAACCTCAAGAAGTGATCAGTTCCCTGTGCATAGAGAAAATTGACTGTATTGGTACAAGGACTTCAGCTTATATTTCCCGAATTTTGTGCCTTGACCTTCCTAACCATGATGATTGCAAAACAGGGCTCTAGAATTGTGACTTCTTAAAGCACTGCTTTGCTGATCTAGTTACAGCAATTATCATACCTTCACATAACTTCTGCGGCAGCTTCCATCTCTATCTGGAATCTGGAAGTTACTGTGGAAGGTCATCTCCAAGTGTTTGCTCTCATGGGTTATGATGGTCCATGTGCATCTGGTGTTTATTGGAAAGTTTTGAGGCCAATGAGGAGACTTGATCAAACCACTCTCTGAATGAATGATTCCACCGCATCCTGGAAACAAAAGAGCAACAGGTGAGAGAACTGTTCAATATTTCCATCTGGTGTGAGCTTTGAATGGCTGCTTGCTTCTGTGCTTGCAAGAGCAAGCAAGGAAAGCCCTGATACCCATTCTAACTTCATTTACTCCTGTTTTAATTAACTTTCCTTCTTCTACCCTGGCAGCCGGGATGTAGTTACAGTCTAGAGAAGGTCCTTCACTGTACTTTACTTTATTTTCTTCACAAGCTTCTTCTGCCTGCTATTTCATCCCCCTTTGCTCTGGTTCATCTACATAATCCTGACAATTACAAGCAAGAATTGCTTAGAGACTACTGTTTAGAGAGAGTAAGGGTCAGAAAGAGATTATCAAGGAGTTTCTCCTGAGACTGCACAGGTTCCTTCCCACACCCTACAGCATAAACATCATGACGACAGCCATTCAGAAAAGCACCCAAGGGAACAAGACTCAATCTACTGCTGAATCCTTTTTTTCCCCTCACTCTTCAATATGCGAATATTGTATTTCCACATGTGAATCTACTCAACCACATCCGTTTACTCGGGGCAAATGGTGACTTTTCCTCCAGTCCAGGCAACCCTGTGGATCTCAGTAGGATCATGGATGGGGATGAAAAACATGCCTTTAAAAATTGTTAACAGATTAATTTATACGGTGGAATAGCTGGTCATGTCTCTGTGGCAGCTCATGTTCTTATACACAATACGTTTAGTTAATTCAAAACATACTTGCAAATATCATGCCAAGAGTAATTTACTAGGGCTATGCACACAGTACAGTCCATTTTTTCAGAGATTATGTAGTAAAAGGATGAAGAGCAAGCAAAAGAAGGTTTGCAGCACTCTACCCTTTTCCTCCTAGAAAGATCTATTAGCTTTAAAAGAAACTTCTTATTTTTCATTCTTAATGGCAGTTGTGTTTAGAAAGATATGAGGCTGATTTTTGGTCACACATACAGAATATAGCCCAGAGATTCTCAGTGGACAAATGAGAAAAAAGTTGAGGAAAGGAAGCCAGGTATATATAAAAGAATATTCTTTCACAAAGAGAAAAGTGACTATTGCTTGTGTGTGCTAATGTCTGCTACATCACTCAAGTGTGGTGTTTCTTGCACAGGAAATCCCAGTGACAACAGGAAAAGTGTCAACAAGCTGCTTAGCTTACAGTGTACATTCACACAAGCAGAGATCATTAATGAGTTTAAGAAAACACTCCACCAACTGACCGTGTACATACTGCTGGATCATTAACTGACGGAAAGCTGATCAGCATCAGACAGAAAGTTTGCAGCTGGGTGAGACACATTGCCAGCTTTGTTCTGAGTTTGGGGTGGGAAGGCCTGACGATGTCTGCTCTGTCACCAGCCAGCGCATTGACACTTGCCTTTAGTCAACCTCCTGAAGAAAAGTGCACAAGCTACCTTTTCTTGTTTTTTTTTTTCAGTCTGGAGCAATGATGATTTCAATAGAGGGAAGGTAGATTTTTAAAATGTACCCATTCGATCTGCATGTGCACCCCCTTCAAAAGGGTACGGACATTCCCCACTACAGTGAAGAGTTCTAGGCTGTTGTCTCATGCACTTCTTGAGTTCTGCCTTCCTCTCTGTTTTGAAACCGACCTCTTTCTAGTTTTAAGTGTTTAAACCAAATGAAACTGTGAAACAATTGTTACTGAAAAATGAAATGTCTTTTTTGTTATTCAAAAATGAAATTAAATTGTTACTGTCAATAGAAACCACTGCTAGAAGGATAATGGGGATGGTACCAGTTTACAGACATCAAGACACTGCTAGTAGGAGGCTTTAAAAACCAGAATCAGACTGAATCTTATTTCATTGTGTGAGATCAGTCAACGTGGGTTTAATACTTAAATGTTTTAGTGTTGGCTTCTCTCAGGCATGCTAAAGATGTTGGCATGTGCATCTCTTTTTCAGTTCAAACTTAATTGAAAAGGAGGAATCCTATTTAGTTTTGCTTGAAAAGTGCTGTATAGCCATGAACTACTGTTATGTTAGACCTGATAAAACCATTGTTTTTCCTCTTACCTAGAGATTCAGCTGTCCATGTCGCATAAAATCCACCTCCTTGAATTGAATTATCAGAATTAAAGATGACAACTAACTTGTTGGAACCAGACTGAATGGTGCCAGGGGATGTGGTTCCGCAGTATTTTCCTATGACAGGTGACCCAGGAGAGCCACCATTCAGGATAGTGACAGAGTCCCATTTACAAAGTGAATGATTTTCAACATGGAAGGCTGTAAAAGTAAGCTGCAACAAACAATAGTGACATTTAGGAGCTAACATCAATCACACTAGCAGGGGGATTACAGCAACTCCATCTAGATCCTGTAGCCATCCTAGCACAACAATTCTGGGTATGCTCAGAAAGTCAACCCTCGGCTTACCTTGATGCTATCCTGCAAGTATAGCTTGGAGTCTCACCACTGTAACTAACAACAGCTACTTAGGATGGAGTGAGAAATGGAAGAGGAATGGCATGTTCAAGACTGGCTTTATTTGGATTCTAAGTATGAAAGTATTTATGTGCTTAAAGCGGTTTTGAATATCTGCAAGTCTTGAACCACTTTCCTCCTCTCAAGGTCATCAAATCTGAAATTGCACATTCAGATATAAGTAGCTCTGTAAGCAGAAAACCTTGCATTTTTTTCTTCCTGTTATTTTGAATCTGAATATTTAACAGTTGCTAAAAATAATGCTAGTTTCCACTTAATCTGAGAGAAACAGTTGTGTGTTGGTTCCTGTGGGCCTTGATGCATGACATAAATAGACTGGGCTGGGCAAGCAGCCTCTGACCTAGTCTCCCCAGTACACTGATGCCATTTGTCCTTAGATGGACATGGTTAGGATGGATACCCAGTTTAAAACCTAAGATTACAGATCCAGTAAACCTCTGAAGCTGTTGATGTTGAAATACTGATGTACATTACTGACTGCCTGGTCTTCATCCAATATGTTGGGGATTTTGCCAATTCCCAGGATTGGGATCTTTGTAGAAAAATTAAGCAAAACACAGTACTTCTCCCTGTAACTTTTGGATATACTTAATTCAAAATCTGCCTGAGGCAGAGACCAAATAGAGCTTTAGCTCAAATGGTTAAAGTTTAGAAATTTACCAGCAACTGAAACTGACAGCTTATCCTTGAAAAGGTTAGTCTGCCTTCACTGAGGGGCTGCTACTCAATCCTTCTACAATAGAAATGTGCTTCCTTATATTCAGATTAGTGTTTTTTCTTTAAGCACATCTGCAGATTATACAGAAATTTTGTGTTCTCCTAAAATAATCTTGTATTCTCTTAAGTAAGTACCTAGGCAGTTGTCAGAATATCATGCAACAGGATAAATAGGACTACAGGTTTGCATTTCTAAGAATACCTACACAGTTGCCATTAAGGAAAATATAATAGGGAACCCAGTGTAAGTCATTTTACATAAACATCTGCAATGTGTCTTCACACAATTGCTCTTCAGATATTCTGGATCTCAAACATTATTTCTTGGACCTGTTCTCCCACGGATCCATCAAGTAATTCAGTGAATGCTTAACACTGATTCTTCATAAAGGTGTTTAAGTTGGGCAGTCTGGCTCAGAAAGGTAGCCCCTCAGGCAGCTTGCTAGCAGTTGATAGGAAATAAGGATGGAATCGCCTTGGTTTAATTTGTACCACCAATTACATTATCTTCCAGAGTAGCCATTAGGACATGAAAATAACTTTCTAGGGGCTTGTAACTTTGCTGCAGAGATGAAAAATCTTCACACTTGCTTTAATTTTATGACAGTGGGAATATCCATGCACATAANACTTTCTAGGGGCTTGTAACTTTGCTGCAGAGATGCAAATTGCATTTAATTTTATGATAGTGCATTTAATTTTATGATAGTGGGGATATCCATGCACAGACAATAGCATGAGTTATTTCAATTTCCTAAACATGGGAAATTAGCCATTGTGCTATGTTTTGAGGTCAAGTTAGACTACAATCCTTCTGCCTTTCAAGAAGCACAATCTAGTTTTGTTATATTATCTTTTTTTCCCCACTCTTCCCCTTTGATATGGCCAATGAGAAGATATTTTATTCCTCCACATTTCTTATCTTCCAAATTGTCTCAAACTTCTTTCTCAAGACCCAGAGTGTGCTTCTTGCTCTGCCAGAAATACACAAAATCATAGCATTGTGTTACTCACAGTGATGGTGTCACCTTCAGGGGCTTCCAGCAACCAGGAGCAGCGACTGAGTCTGCTGTAAGGCTCTGGGTAGTTAGGACTTGAGATAACTCCACTTTCCCCTGACTGTAAACCACCACAAGCTGGGGAAAAGAAAATAACATTTCAATACACTTTAGAAACCGAACATTAGAATCAAGTGAATGGATATTATTCAGCTTGCAACAGTACCAAAGTATATTTAAATTTTACTATATAGGTACAGATGAACAATTTATTTGGGAAAATATTTTAACTATTTCACCATATCTGTCACTGAATAGTAAACAAATAGATGTATTTACCATGAAACTTTTAATTTATTCTGCTACTTAAAATAGCTCTGCAAAACCTGTGCCAGCTGACACTTACAGCTTTCTCTTCACCTTATCTTCCATTTATTTCTCCCAGACTCCCAAAGTAAACCAGTGCTATTCTTGGACCAACACCAAGAAGTCAAACATTTACTGATGTGTGTAGCTAAACACCAAGGCTAAATTCAGCTGTGACAGGAAGAATAGTTGTGCTGGCATGTAAATGGCAAAGCAGTATCATTTGCACTGATACGGCTTTAAGTGGGTTTCAAAATGAGTGCAAAGGCTCAAGCAGCAGAATGAATAACAGCAGTGTTAGCACTCTGGAGGCCTGCTTGAAGTTAAGGCAAACTTGGCTGGTGTTACCTGTTACAGCTCTATTCCCCAGAGCAACTGGCTGTTCTGAGCATTGCACTGCATTGCAAAAACTCAAATGCAGTTCAGGGAATGGGAACATTGAAGCAGAAAATAAATCTGACAATTCAGTTGTTATCATATGTTTGCTTGAGATGGATATAAATAATGGCAGGCACTGTGTAACTTTTGAGGACCTTTTTGAGAGCTGACCTCATAGTGTGAATTTTCAGTATCACCAAGTGAATGGCAACGTTCTCCAGAAGCACCTCAGTCATTAAGGGCAGCAGCCTTTATCAAGCCATTTACCTTCAAATGTGTAGTGGGCCAAGAATCCTTTATCCTCAGTGTTTTCATCACTCACAAAGTGTACCCAGATCTGAGGGGCAGCTATGACTAGTGGCACAGATGGTGCAGTCTCACCACAAAGTCTGGCTATTAGCTCTCCATCAGCATCCCCTGGAAAAAGAAAGAAAAAAAGTACACCTTTTGAATTCTAAAAGAGCTACAATAATGTAAAGGAATACAGAGGGCAAACATTTTGCTTTGACTGGAAAACAGAGAGAAGCACATATTGCACTTAATAAGTGACTCTTTGTTATGGGTAGAGTACTGCATTCCATTGCTGGAAGCTAAACCTCAAAAGCAAGGAAGTTCATTCCAAAGCTGTATTCATGGTCCTTCAAATGTTTTGAGCTCCTTCTCTCCCTTTCCTGTCATGCTGCACACTTGCATTTTGTATGATACATCAGATCTGAAAAGAGAGAGAACATCCCAGAACTGAAGATGTTTTGGGGCAGAACAAGGGGAAGAAACGGCCCAAGAACTGCTGGTCTTAATGTCTTCAATCAAAAGCAATTCTTAGCATCACACAGTTCTTGTGAAAAAGCTAGTAGAGCAAGAGGCAGTTTTCAAAGCCGTTTCATAATTATTCCAGGTAATGTAGCTGAATAGTATCATCTTCTGTCATGTACAATGACACAGACATCATTTGAAATGCCTTGAGGCACAGGGATAAAAGTGACATATAACAAAATTCTATTAATCTAAATTATGTCGAGACATTCTAAGATGTCTTAACGTGCATTAAAAATGGCACTCAGCTGTACAAGAGGAAGAGGTAAATGACAAATTATGGTTTGAGCAACAATAGAATAACTACTTGAAGTATTCAAATGTGAAGTCTATTTTTACTTTTTTGCATTGCTTATGAGGTGATTGACTGTGTGATGGATGCAACCCAGGTTACTCCGTCTATACAGTGTGAAAAGTGACTACTTTCATGAGTGGCCAGCTGGCCAGAGGTCTAGACTGATGACAAACAGAAAGATTGTGCTGTGAGGTTTGGTGCAGAATTAAGGGAATGGTTCAAACTGAAGTAACTCTTCCACAAAAACCGAAAGCTAAGAGTGTATTTCACTCAAACAATATGCTCAGCTGTTCTACCACCTACAGACTCTTTCTGTTATATCCCATCTCTGGGGCATATATAGGAAGGAATTGTTAGACTACAGCATTCTTTGTCTCTACATAGGATAAGCAGATGCTATACAACCAAGAGCTTTTGTTCAAATAAATACAAATAAGGATGCAACAGGTTCCTGTTCTCAACTTCATCCACCCCCAACCCCCAACCTTTAAGTACCTGCTCTCTGCTCAGCCTCATAGGGTGACCAAACCCATGCATCTATTGCTCTGCAAGTAAAATCCTAATCCTGCTCTAGAAACATGGAAAGCATCTATGTGAACAGTCTCTCAAATGTACAGACTCCATAAAAATCACTCTACAAAAACATATGAAAATTTGTCTCAAACACCATTGCACAGCTGGAATCTTGATAGGCTCAATCTTTTGCTGAACATACAAACCTATTTGTAACTCCACGTAATCATATTGGCAGACCTGGTGATGTTCCAAGTGTAAATCCTCAAAAGAGATATATATTGATGAATTATAGTGGGAGGGGTTTTCAATGGTCCATTCGCAGTTCAAGTTACTTGTGTAATTTTTGACACCGTCGTAACCAGGAGAAGAGAAATTCCCACCTGTGTAGCCCATCAGGGTTCCACCACAAACTGCAGAAACAAAACATAATTTAAAAAAAATCAGTAATAATTATTGTACGAAGAGAAGTCTTGCCCCTGTTTAACCCAATATGCACATGTCAGCAATGTATGTACTGATTAGATCAAACTTCATCTGTGTTCTTTTTTTATAATTTATTGCTGTAGACAAGAGAATTCTTGCCTATTGCCCTGGCATATTGGCAAATCTTTAAAGATGCATGTGTAAAGCAACAATGCAATTATTAAGTATATCAAAATATTTCAGCTGTGCCATCAATACAACAAACATCATACAACATTTTGATAAGGTCAGTATTGTTCATCTCTACTTCAGCGTGCTTGTGGACGAAAAGCTCAACATGAGCCAGCAGTGTGCACTTGTGGCACAGATGGCAAACCAGATCCTGGACTGCATTAGGAGAAGTGTGGCCAGCAGGTCGAGGGAGGTGATTCTCCTCTACTCCACTCTGGTGAGACCCCACCTGGAGTACTGCGTCCAGTTCTGGAGCCCTTATTACAAGAAGGATGTGGACATGCTGGAGTGTGTCGAGAGGAGGGCCATGAGGACGATCAGAGGGCTGGAGCACCTCTCTTATGAGACTGGACTGTGAGAGTTGGGGCTGTTCAGTCTGGAGAAGAGGAGGCTCCAAAGGGGGCTACAGAACAGTTGGGGAAGGGCTTTATAGGATCTCAGGTAGCGACAGGACTGGGTGGAATGGAGCAAAGCTGGAGACGGGTAGATTTAGAGTTGATGTGGAGGAAGTTCTTCACCGTGAGAGTGGTGAGAGCCTGGAATGCGTTGCCCAAGGAGCTGG
>VZRI01002515.1:87348-118691 GCA_013397515.1 Upupa epops | reverse complement strand
AGTTTGGAAGGCTCTAGGCTACAGTAGTAAGTCTCTGACAGCTGCCTCCTCTCTGAGGAGCTGAGAGGCTGAGCTTACAAAAGTATGTTAGCTGCACTATTTCACTAGCCACGATACATTCATTGCTCCCCTGAGGAATAAGGAAGCATTTCAATTAATCATCTTGTCTATGGTGCTGTGCTTTTTGGATCTTTTTATGGAATAAGGCCACTTTACAGAATCATAAAGTCATTTCTGTTGGAAAAGACCTTTAAGACTGTCAAGTCTAACTGTTAACCATTCCCACTGCTGCTTCCCATAGGACTTGTGCTCTAGACCCTTCACTGGATTTATTGCCCTTCTTTGAACATGCTCCAGCACCTCAAGGTCCTTCATGTAGTGAGGGCCAGAATGGAACACAACATTCAAGGTGCAGCCTCACCAGTGCTGAGTACAGGGACACAATCACTTCCCTAGTCCTGCTGGCCATACTATTTCTGATACAAGCTAGGATGCTGTTTGCTTGGCCAGCTCACATTGCCAGCTCATATTCAGCTAGCTGTCAACAAGCACCTGCAGGTCCTTTTCCACTGAGCAGCTTTCCAGTCACTCTTCCAAAAGCCTTTAGTGTTGCATTGGGTTTTTTTTGGTGACCCAAGTACAGGACCCAACTGTTGGCCTTGTTGAACCTCCTGTCAGTGGCCTTGGCCTTGGCCACCTGGAGGACTATGTTCAGTTCTGGAGCCCCCAACACAGGAAGGATATTGAACTGTTGGAATGTGCCCAGAGGAGGACCATGAGGATGACTGGAAGGCTGGAGCACCTCTCCTACAGAGACAGATTGAGAGAGTTAGGGCTGTTCAGCCTGGAGGAGACTCCAGGGAGCTCCTATAGCAGCCTTCCAGTACCTGAAGTGGGCTCCAGGAAAGCTGGGGAGAGGTTGTTTCCAAAGGCTTGGAGTGGTAGAACCAGAGGTAATGGTTTCAACCAGCAGAGGAGAGGTTTAGACTGGAAGTCAGAAGGAAGTTCTTCACGACAAGGGTGCTGAGACACTGGAACAGGTTGCCCAGGGAGGTTGTGGATGTCCCCTCCCTGGAAGTGTTCAAGGCCAGATTGGATGGGGCCTTGAGCAAGCTGGTCTAGTGGGAAGTGTCCCTGCTCATGGCAGGGGGTTTGGAACTAGATGGTCTTTAGAGTCCCCTCCAACATGAACCATACTATAAATCTATGAATCTATGAATCCAGTCTGTCCAGATTCTTCCTACCCTTAGGCAGATCCTCACACCCAGCTTGGTGTCATCTGCAGACTTCCAGGAGATGCACTCAATATCCTTGTCCAGATCACTGATAAAGATATGAAAGTGAACAGGCCCAAAATACTGAGCTCCAGGGAACATCACTTGTGAATGACCACCAACATGCACCACTGTTCTCTGGGCCCAAGCATCCATTCATTTTTTTACCCAGCATCATGTATGCCTGTTCAAACCTTGAGCAGACAGTTTCTCCAGGATAATGCTGTAAAAGTGTCAGAGGCTTTCCTAAAGTCCAGGGAGACAATGTCCACAGTCTTTTCCCTGCCCACTAGGTGGGTCAACTCATTGTAGGAGACCAACTCATCAAGCAGGATCTGCCTTTCATAAAGTGATGCTGACTGGCCTAATCCCCTCGTTGTCCAGTATGTGCAACATGATGGCACTTAAGACTACCTGCTCCATAACCTTCCCTGGCTCTGAGGTCAGACTGATAGGCCTTTATTTTCTACTCCAAAACAATCTTACTATCACTTACTCAAGACTATGTACAAAACACTACATCTGGAGTGGGAGTAAAGGCTGTGATCTGTAACAGAGGTTGTTCTTTTCATCTGAAGTTTGAGATAACAAGCACATAAATCTGCACCTCCCGGATATTCCTCATTTTTCATATCCTTTCAACTAATTCAATAGAATTGATGTACTCCCATCAAAAAATGATATGGAAGGTTTGGTGGCGGTGGGTTTTTAAAAATGTGCTACTACTGTAACTACGAAATATCTCACCAAAGATCAAACAATTTAAACACATACACTACCTGCATCCTCACTAGATGTGTAGGAGACACTGAAGCCTCTGGCTGCGTGGGACATATCTGTCACTAAAATGACTTTCATTGTGTTTCCAGAGGATTTCACCTCAGTGCCTGGATTTACCTCACCACACAACTTGGCCAGCCGGGGAGAGTTCTGTCTGAGGCCATTGTAAACCTGGTGGGTCAAAAGAAACACTTATGAGATCAAAATATAGTGTTATGAGCATCTTGTGTATCATTTAACTGTGCTTCATATCTTTAGTAGAAGGTTTCTTATGCATGTTAGCTCCTAAATCTATTCAGAACCTTGCAACAAGCTCCCACTGCCTTGAGTAGATGAGTGTCTAAGTAAAACACCAACAATACTTTTCTTACTTTGGCAAAGCACACAGATATGCCCTTTCCCCTTTTTCTTTTCCTTTTTTTTTTCTTGTGTGCCTTTTGTTTTGTCTTCAACATTAAATTGAAACAGGTTAAACTGAAGCAGACTGTACTTGTGCTCATATTTACACCTTCAATCATTTAATGTCAGCTACTGGATCAGACTAATTTAATTTCAAACAAAATCCATCTTTGTAGTCTTGCTAAAGCCAGCATCAGCTTTATAAAAAATATCCTCTGAAATATTAAAATATTCAGTGCTGATGGGTATTTTTTATTAGTTCAAACATTTCGGCTTTCAATGATCTAGATGTTTTTGGCCGTTTCTTTCATGCAGCCTTAGCTTAGAAGTTAATTTCCTTCTTTCTGCTACCATCTCATCAATGCAAGCCAGGCAGAAATTATGTTTCCCACTGAGATTTGGAATGTTAGAGTGCTGAAGGCACAAAAGCTGGCAGGACTGATCTTCTTCATTACTTCAATAATCAATAAAAAACTAGCTCCCCATTGTCTGACTGAAGCATCTGTAAAAGCGAAATAAGGGGAAGATCATCTACAAATCACAAGGGAGAGCTATTTCATCCCTTCACCCTCGTGCAAAGAAAAATCCTGTATCAGAACAAAAGGGAATCTAAACTGTATCTTCCATCCCCGCAATTTCATGGAGAAAACATGTTTTTGAGGCATTTGCACATCTGAACAGGTATAGGTCTCTGTACCAGGTTTGATTTTTTTTCACTAAATAACCAAAATTGTAAACTGACCATGATAAACCAACTGAAATATATCTTTTTAGTAATGGGACGATAGGTAGAAATCCCATAGGTTTCACTGTCTCTTTCAGAATATGTCAGGTCCAGCACTGTAATTACTGTTTGTTGTTTTTTCTTTTTTTTAATTGACAACAATTTCCAAAGTCAACAGAGACCTGGACTTTGTGTTCACAAAGAAGAGACACTGAAAGCTTTCAAAAACTCCAAACCTTTTTTCCATAATTCATAAAGAGACAATTCCAGCTATTTCTCTAAGTCCTTCCCTCTGCCTAGACGGCAATTCCAAGATTTCCACACGCAAACAAGTAGATTAGATTATGATTTGTCTTAAAACCAGACATAGACCTTTAAATGATATTTCAGCTCTATATTCGTCCATTAATATTCCACAAAGGGGTTAGGACAAGTATTTTCTGCCTTCACACCCAATACTCACAGCCACGTAATCTGATGAGCACCTCCAATGTTCTTCAGTCTTCATGTCATTAAAAGTTAAAGTCACACGTCGGCCTTCTTCCACTGTGATCCTCCATTCACACACTCGATTGTGTGGATACAGGTTGGGATAGTTGGGTGAAGTAAATGTTCCAACAGAGGCAGTTAAATCTCCTCCACACTCTGAAATACCCAAATATTGGGACACTTAAACACTACTCTTCAAATTATTGCAAAAAAAACCAATTAAATTAATGATGCAAAAGAAAGAGAGAGGCTGATTTGATAAACCTTTGTTTATACTATCATATTCCTGCTAGTCTACTATTACCTAGCTCCTGCTAGCCTTAAATGTATTTAAACATTAATTAACCGTAGCAGCTCCTTTTAGTCTAATTAATATTCCCCTCTCTGACAGGCTCAAGCCAGACTTCAGAAGCTTGAACGACCCACAGCCTTTGATGTCAAGCGATATGAGCCTCCTAGCCGGTAGGACTGAGACATTTCTGCTTTTCAGATGACTAAGCAGAGCTGCACAGAACAAGCAGGGTCTTAGAGTGGGTAGTGATGAAGGATGGATGTGGCTTTCCTCTGATGGTTAACAGAGGTAGAGTAAAAGCTTTCAGAGAATTTAAGCAACTCTTTTTCAGTATAGTTATTTTGTGGTTTTTTAAATCTCTGCTATGAATATCAAATTCTGCACTGAGGTCTCCAAAGATCTTGGGTATAGAGTAAATCTCTATTCTGAGACCAGTGGTGTAAGTTTACCAGTTAACCTGGTTTCCTTTCAAAACACCCAGATATAGCTTAATGTAGTTTAGTGAGAGATTTAGTCTCTTTCTTCACCCTCCCAGACTCCTGCAGAACAGTCTAATCTACATATCCACCTACATTAAACGTTTGCTAGTGGTTTCTCTCCTACAGGGTGCAGGGAGTACAGTAACATTGTTTTGGAGTTTGTTTCTGTCTCTATTATTTTATGGCAGCAGACAAAGGAAGGCTTCAGGTGAGCTCTCAAATGATCTGGAGGGAGATAAGAAGGCTTGGCAGGAGATTCTTCAGTACTGCCAATAATTTATTATGAAGTAGCCATATTTTGGCAGGGCAAACTTCATGAAATTCTGCACTAGGTGAGAGAAGTGTGAAGCAGAAACAGGTCTATGTCCTCAGTCCTGATCAGAGAAGCTTTTTGGAGTCACTGTGCCAGGACACAGGGCAATTGGCAATGGGTACAAAATGAAACTCATGAAATTCCATCTGAATGTATGAAAACACTTTTCACTGTGAGGGTTGTGAGGGCTGCAAGCCTGAGTAACTTCCCCTATCTGACCATGCTTGAGCAGAGGCATTGGAATGTGAGGTCTTCAGAGGTTCTTTGGTTCTTTCCAACCTCAATGGCTCTGCCATCATGTGATTCTGCTTAAAACCTATGGGCTGAAAACTACTGGTTTGAGAGAGATTTAAGAATACCACTTAGTTCGAAGGAACAGAAGAACAGCATAAAGGAAAATCAAAGCATTCCACATCAAGAGCGATGTGAAGAGTATATGCTATAATATTTCTGGAATGATTACTGGAAAGCAAAGGTGTGGAGCTGTGCCTCATTGTATGAGAACTACCATTGATGGCAACGTCCATTACAGTGGAAGATTGCTTATTTCTCAAAGTTTAGCTCAGAGATAACAATAATGATCAGGGAGCTCTATTCAGACTTCCTTCAAAGTTTAAATCCAGGAGGAGATACACATGGCTCAAAAACCAAGTGATCTATGTATACTACATTAGTGCAGTTATAATCTATGGTATTTTTTTCTTCCCTGAAAGTAAACTGCAACCCTACAAATCCAACCTTCGGTACTGGAATCAAAGCGCAGTCTGAATCCTTGAGCGTTGACTGATCCATCAGTGACAAATTTGACATAGGCAAAACTATCAGAGGTGTCCACAGCACGAGGGAGAGTATTACCACAGTACTTGCCTAACAAATTCCCTGCAAAAAATATATAGAAAGATAACTTTATATCAATATATTATTTATATCGATGTATCACTTTCAAATTTAAGTGAATCAGGAGGAGTAAACTACTAAAATGAAGATATTGCGGAAGTAGAGGGGTTTTGATTGCTTTACTTTGCTTCAGCAAGCCAGGCAGACTGAAACAAATATGGTACATTGAAAAGACTCACTTTATACCCAAAGAGAAATGCTTTCAGGAACCTCTTGTGAGGTCTCATAGCAGTATAAGGAAAGGGAAGACAAGCACTGAAATAATTCTCAGACCAGAAGCATTGTATTCTCGGATCTCCACAAAATCCTTTGTGCACTCAGAGGAGTTTTGAATATCTAGGCCTTCCATTCTGATGGTAAGATAGTGGCCCCTGGGAGCCTGCAGAAACCATTCACACAGCAGGTTGTCTTGATAGTGAAGGTCAGGATACCCAGTGCTTTCAATAATGCCAGTTTGTCCTGTTACTGTCCCACCACAGGGAGCTGCAAAAGGAAGAACATTGCTTAGTTGACTGAAGGTCCTCAGAGAGATGACTTTTCTTCTAAAAAAGACTTAAAGCTATGGTACAACCAATTTGTTCTCCAACTGTAGTAATAAAACTGAAATTGTTTTTCTTTTAAAAATCTTCTACATACTCCTTCTAATTCAACTAGTCCTAGTTTGTTGTGTCAGGTTTTTTTCCACACCCCCTCTTCTACTGCTTGGACTGGATGATCTTTTGAGGTCCCTTCCAATCCCTAATGATTCTATGAAAAGCCTATGAAAGTACTGCAAGCATCACTTCCTGTCATAACATTGAGGTACTAGAGCAGGTCCAAATAAGGGCAACAAAGTTGGTGAAGAGTCTGGAGAACAAAACACCTGAGGAGCAGCTGAGGGAGCTAGGACTCTTCAGTCTGAGGAAAAGAAGGCTCAGGTCATTCATTATTGCTCTTTACAACTACCTGAAATAAGGTTGTAGAGAGGTGGGTGTTGGTCTTTTCTCACAAGTGATTAAACAATAGGAGATGGCCTCAAGTTGCACCAGGGCAGTTTAGGTTAGACATTAGGAAAAACTTCTCTGAAAGGTCATCAGGGGCTGCCCAGGGACGTAGTTTAATCACCATCCCTGGATGTGTTTAAAAGTCACATAGATGTGGAGCTTAGAGACTTGGTTTAATGGAAGTCTTGGGACAGTTAGGCTAATGGTTGGACTCAGTGGTCCTGACTCATTTGCCAACCTAGTTTTTTCTGTGATCTCTTATTAATTTTAATGAACTCGTAGATTTCAAGGTCCGTATCTAATGTCTACTATGTCCATTTTTACCAGAAAATCTGAGAAAACTGTATTCGATAAAGAAATTTAATTTTCTAAATGTGGATATAAATTTTTTATGACTGACTAAAGTTGGCTGCTGTTTTGGGTACACAGCTATGGTTCAGACTCCTCTTTCCTGCAGTCCCTTACTTTCACATTCCACTCTTTGCGATGCCTTGGTAAGGGATCACTGCACCATTTGTGAAAGAGCTGTTTATTTTGTATTTTGTCTCTCTGAAAATTCATTTCTCAGTTGTACCTGCAAACTTAACCTTGTAAACATAGAATCATGGAATACTTTGGGTTAGAAAGGACTTTCAAAGGTCATCTAGTTCAACCAGCTATAATACTAAGGCTTACAGCAAATAAAGGACTTTACGGTGTATTCTGTATCTGTAATTATAATCTTTTTGTGGCAATAAAACACATTGTCTGCTCTTCTGGGTGATTAGTGCTTTGTTCTCAGATTACTGGCATACAGCTGAGATCCTGCAAATCTATAATGGATAAATATAAATTGTGGCTTCATTTCCTAAGAGTACTTTCTTGCAAGTTGCTTCTGTTTTTACATTTAGAAATATAATAGTACACCATATTGGCTTAAGTGTTTGAGATTGAATGCAATCAGCATTACTTTGAGAAATTAATGATCCTAGACTTTCCTAGATGAGTGATACTAACATAATAGCTGCTATTTTTTGAAGATTACTTACATTATCAAAACCAAAGAATCCATTTATTTCTCAATTTGATAAAAAAGTAATTTCTTATATAATCTTAAAACACAGTTAGTGAGTTTCAATTCAATTTTCATAGCTTGAAGGTGAATAAATTTTAAGTATTTCTTTTCCTATCTGACAAATAATGGTTCTTACTGCTCACTCCTTTTTCAGTCCATTGTGGTGCAGCCCATTTATCTAGCAACATTGTTTTTATAGGTTGATCTACATTTACATAGAGAAGTTTCTAATTTGTTCTCCTCCTGTCTTCTCAGCTAACATTTGCACTCCCTTTCAGGATCCTGCTCATAAAATTGACACTAAATTTGCGTGCTGAAAATCAAATTGTTACGTGACTTTTTTTATTGACCTTTTTTCCTACCTCTCCTTTGATAGACGTTATCCAGTCTTTGTTTCCACTACTGCTGATCTATTGGCACTTTCCTATTTCTATCTCCATAAATTTCACCTATTGCTACATGGAGAACATGCTAATTTTAACCCACATGATGATTCTGCTGCCTTAGCTCTAACACCAATTGAAAGAGTCACATGTCTGTCAGTCCACCTCACAGGCATGATTAAAACCCTCTTACAAAAGCCTTGCACATTAGACCAATTGATTCTCTAAAATCAGGGAAACTGATAAATGCAAGCATTACCAATGGAGTATTTAGCATTGAATCCCACATGCGTGGTACTACTGTCCGACCTGAACCTCAGGTACATGACAGCTCCTGAGGATCTCTGCAAGCCTGGCATCGAACCTCCGCACAGCTTGGCAATGATGGGGGCAGTAGAGTCAGCACCATTGTGTAGCTCCAGGTAACTGGAAGTACAGCTACAAGAGGAGAGAATTTTCTGTTCAATGCATGGCAGTAATGGTTTGGTATCGTTTCAGTATGTGCACAAAGATGTGAAGCTGCAGAGACTTAGATCAGTTTCCATGCAGTGTGACCAAGACAGAACCAACAAGTATATAATCAGAGATAATTATGTAAAATTTGAATCAAAAGAAGTGCTACAGACATTGAGAAAGATTTGTCCCAAGCCCAGTCTATGATCAGATCAGATCTGACAGAAGTAAGTCTTGAGAAGGGCTATGAACCACACTGATCCAGCAGTTATGACCATCTTTAACATTCAGATTCAACAGACATACCCTATCAAGTCTCATTGATGACTGTTGAATGAAGGAACAGACAATAAAACAGATGAAAAGAACAACAATTCAGATCTGGGGGCTAATTTAGATGGGCACAGAAAGCCCCAGATTTCTGAACCAACAGATTCCCCTTCAGACTGGTGCAGCAACCTGGGAAACCAGAGAGAAAGTATGCCTTGGGATTCTCATGGTCTCATGGGTGAAGCTAAACTGTACTGTACAGTGGTCCATCTGCACTGTACAGCCCAAAATCAATGAAGTTACATCAGCTGGAAATTAGACCTTGTTTATGCTTCATGCTTGGGGTGCAAAATATGTAGCCCCACTACAAATCAGCAGAGAGGAAACAGGAGGAGACAAATTGTTGTAATGGTAATCCACTGGATTTAAAAGCACCCAAAAGTCAGCATGACTAAAAATCTGAATATGAAAGGACTAGAGGGCACAGATTTTACAGAACACATTTTTCTACCATGGATGAATCCTCTCTGTCTGATATACTAATTTCTGTTATGCACTGCAAAGTCCTAGGAATGTACACCAGTAGCTTGACAGCTTCAGTGATCACTCTCAAAACTTTCCTAACCACTTTTGATTTCCTAGTCACATCTGGAAGCATGCTCTGAGAGGACATAGAGGAAACATCAGGGAAATAATCAGAATGGAGTCTGAAGAAACATAGGGAAAATAATGTGAATGTATACTTCAGTGAAGGTTCGATGTAGAACTGGTCTTCAAATTGCAGCTCTACTGCATGTCCATTAGGAGCAGTTATGGTCCAGACACAGTCAGCATGCAAAGGATAATTGCTTGGATAGTTGGGGGAAGATACGTATCCAGTGGGGTTGAAATCATTGATAAAAATATTTCCTCCACAAGCTGGGAAAGAAAATATCCTCAATAATCATTATATTCCAACACAATGTCCATTTGGTGTCAGATAGTTACACTGAAAACAAATGTGTCTGCTACTTGCTGCAAGAAAACATGTTAATGCAGTAAAATTCTGGGCTCCTGATCAAAAAGAGCTGGAAAGCCTTCAAGTCAGACACTTCAATGCTTCTGTGCATCATTCCCTACTTCTACTTTCCACAAATTGAAATGTTTTTTTGAGACAATAACTAATGTAGGAGGAATTCCAGCCAGAGCAAACATGAAGATTTATACAAGTCTTTAATCCTACAAAAATGTCTTTAGTTTGAGCAGCACCCTTCTGTCAAAAAACCCAGGTATGTTATAGTAGTACTGGTTTAACACAGGGATTAGGAATTTGTTTTAAAATGTAAGTGGTAGACATTGTACACCTATTGTACAGCCTCACACACCGCTTTCATGAATCCCCTACACTAGCACCAAAAATGAGTCTTTAAGCTTAAAAATTTGAGTAGATTGTTATGCGTTATCTCAGTTGTGTTTAGTTAGACTGTTTAACACGAGAGCTCCTGGTGCCCTAAGTAGCATATCATGAATACAGTGGAATAACTGCAAATGCCAGGTCCTTGATTTACCCCCAGGACATGAGTTGCATTTTTTCCTNGAATACAGTGGAATAACTGCAAATACATCCAGGACATGAGTTGCATATTTTCCATTTGTTTAAAATGTGTTAAGAAATGGTATTTTCTCAGCTGAGAACACAACTTGTGAGAAACGTTATCACTTTGCTAGTTATCACTTTTCATTTAACACTTACACTTGGTACTATATATTGAAAATAATGTTCTTGTTTCCATGTTTTCTTTGCTTCCCTGTTTGAATTTTGAACAGCACTGCCTAACCAAAGATGCTACTTCCCTGCTAAATCGTGACACACCCCCCCCCTTTTTTTAACTTTAATATCTCCAGGTTCCATGATGGGGCCAATTTAAGAAAATAAGACATTCAATAGTAGGATCTAGGTAGACCTACCTAGACTCTTTGCCTCATATTTCAGTTTGAATCCTTGACCCTCATTTCTGCTGTCAGAAACAAAGCGGACAAAAAGCTGATTGTCTGTGGTGTACATGGTAGATATGGGGCTGCTTCCACAAACCCGTCCGTTCCCTCTTCCAGACATCAAAGGTGGGGCAGCATTGTCTAACCCGTTCTTTAGCTAGAACAAGAGAAATGACTGTCACTCAAGCAAACAGCTCAGGATGTAAACTTAGAGCACACACCATTTTAATGTTTTTAGCCTTGAAGGAAAAGTATGATCTACTGATTAATTAGTACACAACAGTACATAAAAGAGAGAGAAATAATCTCTGGTATTTCTCTTTGGCATTTCCACCGCCTGACAACCTGAGCTGCTTTACTGGCACTGGAGTCTAGAAGGTTCAGTGCCTTTTATAGCTTTGAGGATTTGGTGATCTAGCCCATAACCTCACCTCTATGTAATCCCCAAGGCTGCAGAAAGTATCCTCACTCTTAACCAGGAAAGGCTGTTCAAAATGGACAGCAATGATAAATCCAGAGGTTACCACAACATGCCAGGAACAATTCAAATTAGGAGCATAATCTTGAGGGTAGTTGGGGGATGTTATCACACCACTGGCTCTGTGAAAATAGCCTCCACAACCTGAGAAAAGGAGTTGAAACAAAGAAGAGATATTAAGATAGAGCACACCAAGCATCTTTGCAGTGAGATTCAGTCGTCCTACTTAATAGACAAATAAGAAAGCAGCTATGCCAAAGACCCCCTGTGGCATGAGTGTTATTATTACACTGGCTGAGTACATTACTTCTTGTCACTTACTCAAGCTGCTAGTCAGGGTAGATATTTATGCAGAGGAGAAGAGAAACAACTCTTACTTTTGTGATATGAGGCATTAAACCCAGCACCAGTGACACTTGCATCTGTCAGAAAGTGGATGAACATCGCCTCTCCAGTTGATCTTATTGGCCCAGGAGGTTCTCGTCCACACACAGTGGCCAGCACTGGAGAAAGACTAGTGTCTCCTGAGATAAAAAAAAGACATTTTAGTGCTAAAGCCAGATCAGCTCTTATTTGCCTGTTTGGTTGCTGTGGCTCATATTTTCAGGCAAATGCTTTTCAAGATCTTTATGTTTGTATAGATCACCAAATACTTTGCTAGGCTTTTCTAGCTTTATTTTATCTAACAAAGTCTCATGATAGAGCAAAATAACTGATTTTGATGATGTTTGCTATGTAAATTGACTATTCCGGGTGCTGAAACCTTAGGCATCTACTGCCTGATGCTGGGGTGGGGTAGGCTTTCTCACCATCTTGGATAATAAGCTTGTCATAGTTGCATGAGCTGTGAGACTCTATGTCTAGGGCCAGAACATTGAACTCCACAGTGGATCCAGGAGCTCTGATAAGCCACACACAGTCAGCAAAATTTCTGTAATTCAAAGGCCATCCCGGTGAGAAGAGGAATGAAGGTGTTTCTTCAGTTGTTACCATCCCACCACATGCACCTGTCACATACAAGAAGACAAAAAGAAAGAATCCTGATATTAAACTGAACAAGTTTCCTGTATAATTAAAGCACACAGGAGGCACGGTGATGGCGTGTATAATCACAGGAATGCGTTTCTTCAGCTTCAGTTTGAACCGGGAGTACAAAACTTATCAATGCTGCCTTACATGTATGTTCCTGTGCTACCTGGTACAGCAGCAGTGTCATCTATTTTACTGTGAGGAATACCTAGCAAAGAGCATCTACCACAGTTTAAAACAGCTTGCATATCAGAAAGGAATGTGCCTACATAACCAATAAAACATAAATGTTTTAGAACCTCTTGAAATTGAAGCACTTTTCTTTCTCCACTCTTAAAGTCTCCAGTTCAGTTGTCAAAGTTTCTCAGAGAAAATCAGTGGTACATGGAGCATACTCCTGCTCCTTCCAGGAGCTATTTGTCAGAGGTACCTGATCATACAGAGAATATTCTCTTTATGGATATGAGATGTGTTATGGTGAAAGGTTACACATCACAATGATGGCTGATTTAAGAACGATATTTCAAGAGGGATACTTTTCAATGAAAATATATTAAATCTTTAGCTTTCATGAAATACCCGCATAAAAAACCCCCACCCCCATCTAGAAACATGCTTATTTTTAAGGCTCTGTAAACAGTATATATAGAGATATATAAGAATACCCAGGAATTATTTTTCAATGCTATTAAAATTCTTAATTAAAATGTCCCCAGCTTTCCATCTGTTAACAGATAGGTCTTTCTCTTACATGGATGTTGGTTCAGAGTATTTTAAGTAAAGCTCACTGGGAGTATCAGACTTAACCATGCAACCCATTGAAAACCGACCTCTAGCAATGGTGTGTGTAACAGCAGAAGCATCCACTGCGTACCACTCCAGAAGAAAGCCTTTTCCAGACACAGATGAATCTGATTGGAACTGGATTGTCATTGAACTGCCCGAGGACACAAAAGAGGCAGGGTCGGCACCACAGTATGTTGCAATAGGACGAGAATGAATGGTGGGGCCATCATAAACCTGCGGAAAGAAGAGGGATGGTGCCATTCCTCACACAGGCAGACTTTCTTCTGGCCAGTACTCCAAAGGTTTCCAAGGAGAAAATTACCCTCTTAAAGTGGGTCAGGGATCAGTCAGCAAATCCCAGTTAGAGAGAAACCTCTTAAAAAGATGGCACAGAATTCCCCTTTCCATTATATACTGTTAATTGTGACGTTTTCATGGAAGCCATCAAATTCAACTAATTCCCTACCACAGGCCTGATCTTTGGGGACACAGACTGGTGTCCACTGGTACAAGTGTGTTTCATGCTGAGAAAAAGCACAAAATGATCTGGAGTAGAAAATGGCATTGGTTTTCTTGCCTTGTCTTTCTTCCCACTGAAGAACAAGTATGTTTTACATGCTGGCAAATAAATGTGCATTTACTGATTTTTTCATTTCATGTATCTACGACCTAAAGTCTTGGCTGGTTAAAAAATGCTTCTCTTTGCCTCCTTTGAAACCTACCTGTGTTCACATCCTCTTCCTTCCTTTAAAAAAAGGAATAATATTAATATTTCCCACCAGGAAATACTAAATAAACATTAGCATCATGCTGAAGATCTGATCCTTGAGTCAGGTTAAAGGTCAGTGTTATTCACACACACTGAATGTCTAGATGATTTAAGAAAATAATTTCACTTTCAGAGGGACAAAGAAAGGCAGTCTGAGCTAGAAGAAAGAAGACGCTGTTAAAATCTGACCCGAGGTGAAGAAAAACATAGTATTTCCTGTTTTGAACTAATAATAAATTTGCTTATCAGTGAATGAATATTTAATTGAATATACTGATATATTGAACTAGTATTAACTTTATCTTTCACACAGGTGGAATACAAGGATAATTATTGAATCAGCTTGTTAAAACAAAAGTAGTTCCATTTTGCTAAGTTCAGAGACAATATGCCCATTCCATCACTCTATGTAATGTAAATTTTTACCTGGTAAAAAAGGTTTTGCTAGCTCAGGTCCAAAGAAGAGCAATGAAGCTGATGAAGGGCTAGAGCACAAGTCTTGTGTGGCACTGCTCTAGGAACTGGGGTTGTGTAGCCTAGAGAAAGAGGCTCAGGGAAGACTAATACTATCTAGAGCTACTTGAAAGGAGGTTGTAGAGAAGGAGGTTATTGGTCTTTTCTCACAAGGAACAAGAAGAAATGGCCTCAAGTTGTGCCAGGAGAAGTTTAGGTTAGATATTAGTAAAATCTTCTTCATTGGATGAGTCATCAGGCATTAGAACAGTTTGCTCAGGGAGGTGGTTGCATCCCTGGATGACTCCTGCAGATAAGTGGCTTAGGGATGTGGTTTAGTAGTGACCTGGCAGTGCTGAGTCAGTGGTTGGACAGTGGTTTTACACTGTGATTCAGTGTAAAAAGGATAGACTGTATTACAGGAAGATAGAGAAAAACAATTGAACAGAAACTTTCCTACTGTCCATAGCAAATTACCAATCCAGACACCTGAGAAGGGATGCAAGTATTGTTCCTTGTAGCACTTTTGAGGCACTGAGATATTATCACTGTTGTCCTCAACTGAACCAGGAAAAAGTAAAATTCAAGCTGGTACCTAACCTGAAATTCTTGGATTTGAAAATTCTGAGTTGTACCTGACTTACTAGAGTAAATCACAACAGTAGAGATTGGAATTGTCTGTTAGGGAGCTAAAAAGTAGGTAACACTTCCAACACGTAAGCTATTAATTACTGAAAAGATAACACAGCAAAATCAGTAAGCCACACCAGATCTTCAGAAGCTCTTCCCATTCCTTTTGTAAATTTCTCTATTCATCTTTTCTATTTTCATCAAACTTAACTGAAATAAAGTAACACCTCACAAAGAAATTACCTTCAGCTTGTCATACCGGCATATGTGATGATTTTCAATATCCATCTGCAGGATACGGCCATGGATAACCTGTGAAGCATTAACACTTATTCGCCACTGGTAATCAGAATTGTGAGGGTAACTTCTGGGCCACTGTGGTGAAGCTATTTGTCCTCTGTCTCCCACTATGTCATTTCCATACACTGAAAAACAAGAACGATACAATTAATGATTATAGGAAGCATTGTGGAATATAAGTTTCATTTCAGCTCATCTGAATTTACTTAGCACTAGACAGCACTGTGAGGTCTGTGCCCTACAGTTCTAGAATGAACATCTAACTATTTTCTTGTTGTGAATGCAGGACACTAAACATTTGAGCCGTGTGGCTCTATGTGTACAAGAGGTAGGCATATGGCACATCTAAATTCCCCCTGACTGCCTACTTCTTTTCTCTTCAAGAAGTATTAAGTATTTATTTCTTTAGTTCTATTCTGGGTTCATTTTCTCCTTAGTAGCCACTACAGGGCTATTTTTCATATTCATGCTAGAAACAATAAGAGTTGTTTTAGTTATTGCTGAGCAGTGCTCATAGAGAACTGAGGTGTTTTCTGCTTTCACATCACCCCAGCAGCAAGTAGGCTGAGGTCCTCAAGAAGTTGGGAGGGGACACAGCTGGGACAGCTGACCCCAGCGACCAAAAAGATATTCCACATCATATGATGTCATGCTTAGCATATAAAGATGAGTGAAGAAGGAAAGAGGATGATGTTTGGAATGATGGCAGTTATCTTCCCAGGTAATCATTATGATATCATCATTATGTATGATGAAGTCCTCCTTTCCTGGAGGTGACTGAACACCAGACTGTTGACAGGAAGCAGTGAATGAATTGGGGGACACTTTTGCTTTACTTATTAAACTGCATTTTATTTTCCTTTACTTATTACACTTTATTTCAGACAGTGAATTTTCTCACTTTTCTGTTTTTCTGCCCCTTCTTACTGTGAGGGGAGTGAGTGAGCGGTATTGTGGTGCTCTGTTGTTGACTGGGATTAAATCACGACAAATGCTTTTGTGTGTTCTGGTGAAAAATGGTTCTGATTTGACTGAGCTATTAATAATTCTTTTTGAGAACAAGTACTAAAAGCCTCAAAGCGAGGAAAATTTTACAAGTTTAATGTGCATAAATCAGAATGGCTGTGAATGTTTATCTTCAAAAGTTTGTTCATGAAACTGATGTTTGCAATGGTTCCTTGACATTTTGGATCCATAAGCTGTCACAATTTACTTCTTTTCTAACTGTGCACCCTGTTTTGTGGCATCTAGATATAAACTAGATAGAGGGACACTGTCATAATCCAAACCAAAAAGAAAAGTTGGAATGGTTTATTTTAATTTGGCAATTGGCTAATAAATGGCCAGCATTAAATGTGACATCTGCTTATGTCATATTTAATATACTTACCTACACACAAGTTCTGTTCTGACTTGAGATAGAGCATCACTTTCTGTTCAGCAGATATTTTACAAAATATCTGATTGCTGATATCAGCAAACATTTTCTAATAAGCTCTGCAGGGCCAAATGACCACTTTTTTTGATATTTGTATTTGTAAATATCTGAAAATATTACAAATATTTGAAAATACAATATTTGTAACATAATATTTGTAAATATTATGAAAGATCAATCATTTTCAATTAAATAGCATTTACTTACCATGGGAGAATGTGGCCCTGAATCCAACATCAGTGCCTGAGCCATCTGAGACAAATTTGACCCACAGGACATGTCCAAAAATAGATGTATAATTTAAAGGCAAGGAGTTCCCACAGAATCGTCCTGCCAGTGTGCCTGTATCATTCCCTTCACGAATCTCCAGGTAATCTTTAGTACAGCCGCTAGTATCTTCCACCTGAAACGCTCTGTTTCAACACCAGTAGAAAAGCATTAGCAGGTGTATGACTAGCACATACTTCAGAGTTTCCCCTGACAGGTCACTAGTCTCCCTGTAGCTGGTATCCTGCTGGAACAGTTAAGAGGGAGGCAACAAATCTCTCCAGAACACAGAAGTCACTGTTCATCACCTGGCAATGCTGCTAATACAGAGATGTCTCTTTTCTAGCCTTTATTTTACAACAGAACTTCAGCTTGCGAAGTTGTAATTCGTAAAAAGTTCTCAAATCCTTGTAATAGTTCTTGGTTCTCCATCAACAACCATTTATTAGTAGAAGACTTTTAATAGAAGCCCACATCAGAGTGTTTACTGGGTGCACACTGATTGTGTGCAAAGAATACTTCTAGCCTTACAAATCAGTTTGCAGCCCCTTCATATCTGTACTATTTCAGTACACTCTCAGGTGAGAAAAGAACTGTCAGGTTCATTGATAGCACCTCGGAGCTAAGGAACCCCCAGCAGTTTCTCCACAATTATGAAATATTACTGCTTCTCTGGCCTTTCCGCGTTTCACATAGCTGGGTGTGCAAAATAATAAAAAGGATTGCTATGAACTCTTGTAACTTGATTTTTACCTGATAAAAGGAATGGCATTTAGCATTTGATAAATATTTAATTATTACACCAAGCTGAATGTTAAATACATTCTAAAAATCATGAGCTGCTACTCAAAGTGAAGCGCTTTGATACTTTTCAGAAGCAGGCTATGAATATTTTACTACAGCAAAGATTCCAGAGAGTGTCTCTTAGAATCAATGCAAAAATAGTTGTGCTTTCTGATTTTCTGGTAAAAACTCCTTCCCTTCAGTCCTGAATACAGCTACATGTGTTCAGTGTACACATGCTGTGAAATGATGCCAACCACTCATCTGGACACACTTGAATTTAAAGCAAGTTGCAAGACAGCCATTTCTGTTCAGACTGAGCTAATGAAAATGAGTGCCTCACGTCAACAAAGCGTTTCAGACCCTTAACATTAAATTAAATAAAACAAATATTGCTTCCTGACACAATTCTGCCATGTTCTGCTGTATTTGCAGCTTACCTTTCAGCTACACATGACTGCAGAGTTTATATTACTCAGTGTCACATTATACAACTGCATGTATGTTCCACTGATAGTTTCTGCTTCACACGAGGTTTCTGTTATAGTTCTAAAAGCTGTCATTCAGTAGTTTGTAGAAAATACTTCGGAACGTGTTTTCAGCTCTAACACTTCAGTGAGTAAAGGAGCAATAGAATGTCCTTTCTATGGCATTAGTGAATCAGAACATGCCAGACAAATTGCACCTTATGCAGTCAGCATGTTACTGGGCAGATTTTTCTTTTGTCCTCATTAACTGTAAATGCAGGTTTCAGAATTACTTTTTCTGCTCATTCTTTATAAGCTTTGAAAAGGGTCACTGCTCTCGTCTTTGGCAGCAGGCAGTGTTTGATGCTGGGAAAACTGAGATGCTCAGAAATCCACATTGTGGGTAAAGGACTCCACATTCTGAGGATCACACATCAATTTCCTGTCAGAAGTCTTCAAAGGAAAGTTACTTTATGGAAGGGAAAACAAAGCTCCTTCAGACATTCTTCTAGACTCTGGTGTAGTTATAATTGGAGAAATTATAGAGAGTTTAATGTTTATTGTAGCCCTGCAATCTGTGAAAAATCTGGTTCCTTTATGTCACCATTCAGCAATATAATAAATACTACAATGAATCTGATATAGGAATGTCCTCTGTAAAGAAAAGGCAGATCAACGCTAAATTTCCTCTTATTATTTATAAGTGAGGGAGAACTGGTCCTTCAGCATCCCATGTTGCTCAAACAATAAACCATCTATTCATATAATGCTCTATATACTTCAATATAAGTAATGACTAAGACAGGAAAACACTGGTTTCAAGCTGCAACTAACCACTGCTGTGTTCTCTTTCCAAGTTAGTCTAAAATACTTCTCAGCTTTATCATCTGGTAATTGCATTTCCTATTAAATGCAGAGCATCCTTCCTTCAGGTCTATTAAAAGGCTGAATAATAGTGCTTGGCAATGCATTTACATGAAGGACAGCTGCAGCCGGTTGCCAGGGGAGCTCACAATCTTCCAGACACACTCGGTGTTGAGCGGATATGGCTCGGGATAGCCAGGGCTGTTGAAAGCTCCTCTGTCCATGTGGAAAGTACCTCCACAGGCTACAAGAAGAAGAAGAAAGCAAAGACTTGAGAAGGATGACATAAAAACACCTAAACTTCAGTACAGCCAGAGTATTTGCTAATCAAGAATGGACTTCTTGTTTTGTAGCTTGTTGATATACTGGTTGAGACCTTGGCCAAGAAGAGAAACGCAATAAAGGATTTTCAAAGAGGGAATGTCAGAGAGACAAAGTGATACAGGATCTAACAGTGATACAGGATTTTTCTTAAGAGTCAGAGGCATAAGGTAGCAGCACATCACATGGACTCACATGATGATGACGCAAGGTAGGTGGCATGGAAGCCCCTGGCATTAGTGTTGTTGTTGGAGAAGAAGTTCACCACCAAGGCATTTCCAAAGGAAGTGATAGGATGTGGTATAGTTATACCACAGTAACGGCCTGAAAGACAGTAAGCCAGAGACAAAAAAAATAAGAAAACAGGGTGCGTTCAGCATGTAATCACTATTCCTTACCTAACATTTGGGGTTCATGCCTGTCAGCTGCTAGGAGTAACATTTGTTGCTTACAAACACAGTTGTCAATTCAATTTACATAGAAATGAAATTAAATTTCATTTACACAATACTCTGCTCTGGTGGCATTCTTGTTTACCAGAGAAAGGACCTCCTGCACTCCAGAGTGTTCTGTCATTGAACTCCACTCTGTTCACTCTATTCAGGAATAACAGTCTAACTGAAAAAAAAAAACCAAACCCAAAATTCTCCTCAAATATCTCTGACAGGGGTTTCCATTCCATATGGTTGGGTTTTGATGAAAAAAAATAAGAGACAAATAACAGACCAGGTCTCCTGTAATGGATTGATTGTAACAGGAGAATTAAGAATATGAACCACGCTCTGGCAGAAAGGCATCTGACAGCAAAAAGGATGATAGCAGCTAGTATCATGGTCCTCTTGCCAAGTGAAAGCTAAAGCTACAGGTGGGAGACAAAGAAAAGAGTTCTGCTTTTCGTTTCCATTTATTTTGAGTGCAGCCCTAATCTGACAAAGGAGCATATAAAAAAGTAGAGTGAGGAAGAGCGTGACCAGGCACTGATATTCCAAACTTTCAGAAAGGAATTTGAGGCAGTGCTGGGAATGTGAAGAAAGGTGGGACTATGCTATGGTCACGGCTCTCTCATAGCTTCCTGGTAGCATAAGCAGTAAATTTTGCTGCTCCAGGCTGCTCCTCTCACTTTAAGGTAATGGCTTTGGACAGAGAAAGCTGTAGAAAAATTATTAAGAGAAAGCTGTAGAAAATTCAGGAGCAGGAGAATATCAGGCTTTTCAGTGTTTAAGGAAAAGCTATTTTCTGCTCCCAATAATCTGTGGCTTTACCTGGATTTAGAGTGAAATGTTTTGAGTATGAGCTACTCCATGTTTTCACACAGCTAACTCAGAACTTATTTTGAACTGAAGTGCTTGGTTCCCAATATTGTTCAGCTGAGGAGGAAGGAAAAGGCAGTCAACCCCAAACTGCAGCTAATTAGGAATACTGTTGGAGGACTGTGCCATTCACACAGAAAACTTAGCACCCATTCCCATCCTCTCTGGCAAAAGTGGCCAAGGAACTTCCTTTATCAGAGAAAATCCATGAAGCAGCAATGCACTTGTACAAAACCTTCTCCTGCTTACACTGGGTGCGGTTCTACAAGCAAGGGGAAGGTACAATACCTTGAAGAGGAGCCTCATAGTTGTTTCCATCCAAAATCTCCACAAAATCTGTTGAACAGTTTTGTCTGTTGTTTTCAACATCGAAGTCAGTGAATGAGAGTGTGACATGGTTGACTGGCAACAGCAAAGAGCAAAACCTTAGAAGTTTGGCATTTAAACAAAGAAATAATTACATGCAAACTAATGTGCCATCTTTTCTCTACTGGATTCAATCAGTCCCCATATGATTGAATCCCCATAAAGTATAACATCTGAAGTAGTTTATTCCCTGCTATATAGAGAGAGTCTGATGGAAGAGCCTTCCTTACTGAGAAGGTCTAGCAAATATTTCAGCACTTTCTAGCATACTGGACATTAGAAGGGTAGGATTTAACACACCCTCACAAATCAGTATTTCCTAATATGTGACCGGCTTCACTACATACTGAAAGGTCAGCAACGTGGAAAATTTGCACACACTCAGAAACAAAACTTACTCTTATACATCCAGTGACCTTCTGTCCCTTTGTGATCTATATCATAGATCCAGACAAAATGTGAATTGATGCTGCCCTGCTCCAGGCTTAGAAAGAGCTAGTTCTTTCATCATTTTGCAATGTTCCACATACATCAATTGGACTGGTTAAGGGATCATTAACTACCCTCAGCTATAGTTGTACAGAATTGGATTTTCCACACCCTTGGACTGCAGGCTATGTCCTGAAAAAGAGGATTCCTGACTTAGGGTCTTTTTGACTGTCATACTGCTTGTCGGATATGAACAAAGGTGAAGTCCCAACTGGAAGAAGAGAGGCTGTTAATGCCAATGTGTGACAGTACTTTCTCCTGGTCTTAGAACAACTGTGTAGTTCAAATGGATCAGAAATTCTTACTATTTGGATTATAATTTTTCCCACATTGACCAAGCCTGAATTTGACATAAATATGTTTCTTACTGAACTACAATTAATTAGCTAGAATAAGCTGAAATGACAGACATGGACCCAGGCGCTGCATTCAGCAGGGTGCCACTGACTGGCATTCAGCTGCGAATTTGGCACTCTTTTGTGTCCTGTCCGGTCAATCAATTACAGCTATCAATGTAAGTCCTCAGGACAAAAAGCAAAAGGGAAAAACACAGTGGGCGGCAAGAGCAGGAGATGTGGTCTTCCAAGCAAAACAGAGCAGGAACTCCGCTGTGCTTTGCTATTGGCCATGGCTGTGCCCTCCTATATCTTGTGGCTGGCATAATGAAGCCATGTGTACCTGTAACACATGCAGGACGTGGTGGTCCTGCTGGTTAAGTGTGAGGACTCACTAATACACACAGGCTACTTTTGTGGCATTCTCTTGGTCTCTCACATGAATGTAATGCAGGAGACAACAGTTACTTATGAACTTTCAGTCTTGATGTAGGAAAAGATTGTCTTTAAAAAGAAATGTTGTGTAAGCAAGGAACAGCTCTGGTGATGTGCTTTTCATAAGAACCTATGTTAAAGAAAGCATTGCTGATTTTTTTGGTGTTTTATTTGGAAAATCGTTTTTCATTTTATAGCTTTTTAGAATAAACTTATAAATGTCATTGGAACATTCAACAATTTTAACAACAGTGGCTGGACATCAGATGAATAACCGAAGTGCAGCAGTTACTACTAACCAAATATTACTGTCAAGTTCCATTATCAGGATGCTATTAACCAATTGTACATATTTTTTAAAAGTCTCATACAATACAAAGGCAATACTGGGTACTAAATGTAATTCCAACATCTGATGCTAATATTTTGTCCTGTATGATCAATCATAAAACTATAAAATCAGACCAGAACATCTGAGAGTGTATCTACACGGGTTTTTTTGTTGGTGGTGGTGATTGTATTTGGAATTGAAATTCATCTGTACTTTTCTCGGTATTTATCCAAAATTGTTGCGTTTGATGTTCACAGTATAGTTAGTATATAGTTAGTTATATAGTTAATGTTGATCTAACACAACTCTAGCTGGAAAAATTAAGGCTAAAATAAAGTTGGTTAAATACAAGTACTCTAATCGTACATAAACCCTTTGAATTCCTCCCAGATTAATTCAACTTCACATTTCTAATCACACCTCATTTATCACTGCAACACTTACATGGCAGTGAATCAGCTAAGATGACAAAGTTGTAAACTGTTTTCCTCACATGCACTAAATCTTTTATAGTGAAATATGATTTAGGACAGAAGAGGAGAGCCACACTCTCCATCTACCAGGAAGCAGAACTTCCTAAAAAATAAAGGAGGAATTTTGTATTGTTATTACAGAAGAGGAGATAAGGATGTTAGTCATCCCAGCTAACTAAAAGATGTTTTTACTTACATGGTTCCTGAGCCTGAATAATCCAGCTGCAGTTCTGATTGTTTGGGTATTTGGCAGGATACAGAGGAGAGGAAATTGCTGCCCCAACTGAATCTGACTCTATGAAACTTCCGCATGCTTTAGAATGAAACACATAGACACACAAACATGAATATTTATATATTCAAAACATATATGTTAGGTTTTGAAGTGAAAATGAATGCGTAAAACAGAATGTGCTGCATCTATGTGAAATGAGGGTAAAATTCATGGCAGTGATTTATCAAAAAAGACAAGGACTAGCTCCCAACAGTGGGTGTACCTTCTTGACCTGGATCCACACTCTGCTGCATGTAGCCGACAATCTGAGAAGCCAGGGTGACCTGAGAACAGACCTAGCCTTTATCAGCTTCTCAGAAAAGCACATAGAGAAGCCTTCCCAGGAAAGCAATCTTGGGGCCAGTATAACATGGCTTCAGGGAACTATAATCACACAGCCATTTCTCTGATAATTTGCTGATGCAAATTCATCCTTTTCTTTACAAAAGTTCATGGTATCTAAAACAAAAATCCTGGGAAAACGATACATTTATAGTGGAAAGAATCATAAGAAGAAAAGGCATTTTCTTGGGGAAAAATGTTTCCAAAAGTATTGTGAAGAAAATAAAAGAAAGTCACCAACTGTCCTTTAGTGTCATTTTTAGTTGAAAAGGAAGCCATGTAAAATACCAAATAATCCTCCACAAACTCTAGAGTTGATGTTTGGCAGGGCTCACAAGCATGAATCCATGGACTTCATCAACAGCATGACACAGGATTCTTTCATGGCTTTTCAGATACATGGATAGACACATGAAGCATATTTTGTTACCAGGTCCTTAGAAAGTGGCAGTTGCACATTTTTATCAGGACAGGTTTGGGTAGATAATCCTTTAGGAAGGACAAATAAGAGGCAACTTCTGTGTGCCTTGCTATAAAAAAAGTACATTTTTCTCCAATCAAAGAATCTAAAATCATGGTTACATTTTAAGTTCTTTTATCAATTATTTAGAGAAACTCAGTCTTGTTATAGATACACACTGGTATGCTGCATAGAAACTCTTCTCATTATCACGCGTACTAAAAGATCATGTCTAGTACAAACCAACTGGCGGTTAGATAAATATGCATGAATGTAAATAACAACATTGCCTTCAGAAAAGCGAGCACTGAAGCCTCTGTGCTGGATGCTTGTATCAGAGCGCATTCGGATGTACATCAGATTCTTGGAAGATGTGATAGGAGGAGGACGCTGTGGTCCACAAAGTTTTTTAAGAAGTGTTGCTTCATTGCTAGGACCATCAAATACCTGTTAAGAAAAGATCAAAGGAAGTGTTTTGTTTCAGTGGAAGCTTTGAGATTTATTTCATTCCCTCTTATTTAAAAAACCCAAATAAACATGTACCAAGGAACCATCTTCCTCTGTGTGTATCTGCTACAGAACCACTCTCCTTTACCAGTCCAGATATCCCCACACAGTTATTTTTTTCTGTTAATGACTAATGTGAGTTCCTGTGCAGATTTTATTCAATTAAACTCTATATCGTGCCTCAGATTAAAGACTTCAAAACCAGTGCTAACATGCAACTAGTGCAGCAATGAGAGCTATGACTGTGTATAAAAAGAAAAGATGCTAAGATTATGTTTTTTAAATACATATAGCCAGCATCAAGGATCAGAGTTCCTGTACGTATGCTTTCTAATAGCTTTGGAGTATATAATATATATAATAGCATATAGACAACCTGTTATTTAAGCAGAGTGTACAGAAAAGTGCAAAAACAAAAGCAAGGAAGGAGGCACGAATGGTAATATAAAACATCACTTTTAATTTTACCACAAATGCCTTTGTTCTTTCTCTTTTTTCCCCCTAACAGCTGATAATTTTGTTTTCTTCCTCTCTCTTTCACAATCAGGAAGAGAAGGGTAGCAAAGTTAAAACCAATTAGTGTCAGGCGTAAGTGACATGAACATTATAACAAGAGGAACTACAGAGATGGAATAATGCCCACAGTGTCAGAGTGTCTCATTAGTCTTTTCTAGCACTCCAGCACATGTGACTTGTTGCTGCTGTGTTTGGGGCCATGTTCTAGTCTTAGAGCCCTCTGTCTTGTTTCAAAAGTGATGAGCACAGAAGCCATCAGCAGTTGCATGATCCACAGAGGAAGAGCCTTTGGTCTATTGGGCATCAACAAGAGTTAACTCCAGTTCCTGTTTCAGCATTAACATCCTGCAATACTATAGTCATGTCATTTAATATAACCCATGATTCAGCTTCCTGTGGGAGACAAAAAATGTATACGAGCACTGGAAGATATTCAGATGCTAGGATGTTAAAAGCTATGTAAAAGCCAACTTTGAGAAAAATGTCATTTGGTTTGGACAAATGTACTTCTTATTAATATTGTGATCTTTTACTTAAAAACACTTTAGATTCCAGCAAGTTGGAGCGATGCAGCACCAATGGTTTAAAAATGTCTAACTAGAGTGGGTTACAAAATGTGATGTTCCTGCCTCCAGAATTCCTAGGTCTTTGAGCACATTAGTGGAAAAATCCCACAGAAAGAGTACTGACAGATTGAGAAACAAAGGACCAAACTCCTGCTTAATCCTCTGACATTACAACATAGCCAATGCTGTCTTCATGAAATAAATGTGTGCCCCTGGGTCTATACTACTGACTAGCAGTGCAGGTCTTGTGATGGAGTATTAAGCGGACTGCAATGTCTGTGAAAAGGTGTACCTGGTAAAGAGACTCAAAATATCTATCCGTTCAACCTTTTCTTCTCTCTTAGCATCCAGTCACAATCAGCCCTTTAATACATAGTGTGCACTGCTTATTCCACTGCACGAGCACTCTGTACGTAAATCTGAGTGCCTGGACTTAAACACCACTACAGAATGTGAAAAAATGCAATGGCAGCAAAGTAAGAATTAAGGTACTGTCTTTCTTTGGGCAGAAGGGAGAGGATTTTATCTTAATGCTAAAACTGTAAATAATCATCACATCAACAGAGCATAGAGAAAAGGCCTGAGTACAGTTCACATTAACTACTTGTTTTGATGAGTCTGTGCCATTCTGCATAGTTGAGGATGTGACTATTGACACATAGACTGCTGAGAGACTCTAGTAATGGAGTCTCTCACTGGGGAAGATATTAGCAATGAATAACATAATGCCTTTATGCAGGCATTTAATTTCAAGAGCTTTCTTGAATAAAGTCTTTCTGAGGTAATACCAGGAGAAGAGCAAGAATTCCAACAATTTCTAAACCAAGTGTGTATTCTGTTTCTGGGCAGCTTGCTTGAGTAGTACTGTCTACTGTTTCAGAAATTAATCAGATTTCTAGCAAGTTTAAAGGCTAGAATGCAAGACACAGCTCAGCATAAGCATTAATAAGACACAACATCAGCTATTGGGAGTTATGGCAGCTACCAGTTAAACAGAAATGAGTGAATAGTGTATAGTTGCATCATTTTTGATCACCTGCTATTTAATAGCTGAAACTATTTTACTGGGAGAATTTCAGTCAAATCTGGATGAGAAACCACAATATTTGGACATTAGTTCAGGAGAGAGCTGTGTTTCTCTGCAGATACATAAAGCTGTTTTGAAAAGATCTGATACATTCATTTCTGTGGCTGCACAAGTAAAGGAAAATTATGCCTCTGCTTACTCAAAGGCCCAGTTTTCATTTGCACTGTGATCAGCAGCAATGTGCTCTTCCCTTTCCACAATGAACATTAACTGAGTGGCTCACTGCCTTTTACAAATGTGTCCTGTATTTTGTAAAAGCACCTGACATAAATAAGAACATTTTTGTCCTCTGAGCCATAAATGCTCCACATCTTTCTAGCTCTTCTATCTTGGAAGATCCCCTTTGCCAGCACCTGCTCCTACTTCCTCTCTAGTTCCCAAAGGTTTACATTTCTACATTCCAGTGTACTACTTGTAACACTGCAACAGGAAAAAACCCCACAACATTTACTTAAAGCCAATAAAAAGAACAAATTATTTCTCCTTCCCCTTTTCAGTTCCTTGTGCTAGAATGAGGCACATCTGCATTCACTCTCCAAGTACTTGAAGCTCCTACTGATCTGGACTCCTAGCATAGCATCAGATACAATACTGGTTAGATACATCCACAAAGAAATACAGAAATAAGTACATTCACTATTTATTCCCCTCCATTTTCCTTCAAAGAACTACATTTGCATGATGTAAAACAAACTATCCAGGTAGAAACGGACTGATACACAAAGAAAAATTAAAAATTATTCCTTATGTACAGCAGTGGTGACAGAAAAACTGATTTTTTTAAGATCTTATGCTTTCCACAGAATATAATCAAGTTAAATTTGAGGTCAAATTAAGTAAAGGCTATTCATCCTCATCTACTGGATAAACAAATGTTCGTCTATTCTAAGAACAGATAAGGTATAAAGCTAAGGCACAGAAGCTGAGGATTCAACTAAATTTAGGCAGCTAAGTCAAATCAAAATGTGTTTTTTGGTTGTCTGGACTACTTTCTATGCACTCTATCCATCAGCTGTAGAGCATCCTCAGAGCAGTTACAGCATGGGTCACTGCTATGGGCTTAAGAAAGAACTTGGCTGAATCTAGCTCTGTGCTCACATTGACCTGAGAAATCATGGAACGGAACTGGAAAACATACTGGGCTTTTTGGAGTATGGCATAGCCAATAATTAGCAGACATGAATATTTTCCCTCTCTTCACTTTACTCACATGACAGATGTGCAATAGAAAGCATTACAGGAAAAAAAAACACATTTGCATGTGTTCTACATGGAAAGGAATTTACGGTAGAAATATATTAAAGAAAATGAAGATCGAGTCATAAGGCAGGGAAAAATGACTTGTGTCTGGAAGGGGAAGGATGAAAAAAAGGTCATTGGTACACTCAGGGGTGGAGGGGAATCCCAAGAGAACTCACACAGCAAATAAAATCCATAAAGATAAGTAAAAATTTAAGAAACAGAAAAGGGTGGAACCACTGTGTTACTCATACACAGTAGTTGTTCCTGTATTAGGCAGAGAAAAACAACCCACCGGCTTCCTTAGCTGCCCATATTTTCCATTTACACTGATTTTGGATTGCAATTCCTAAACCATTCACAGTCAGACACCTACTTACATATTTCCAGGCACTGTCTGTCCTGCCTCTCTGTTCTCCTGTCTATGTGAGGCATATGAGGGAGCACTAATCACATCAAGGTGTTGGCAACAAATGATTTTCTTCTTATTGGCATATCAGGTAGAGAGAAAGAAGCCTCATCCACTCTTTTCTTTCCCTGCTGGTGCCCCAGCACTTCCACTGAGATCTTCTCTACCTCATACTCAAGAGACTCAGAGCCCTACATTGCAAATCAGAATTGCCACCCCTTACTTGATGATCAGTGACTGATGCCTGTGCTCAATTTAAATTTCCCTCCCTGCTGATATTGCTGCTTCAGTTCAGTTTGCACAGCTGGGTCATATAGGCAACTTCCTCCTCATCCAGTACCGCCCTAAAAATACCCAAAAAGCAGAAAAAAACAACAGATACAGCTGAAGGACTGGTGCCTTTCAGTGGATAAAAACACAGCGTCTCTATGTTCTATAAAGGCAATGGGCACACAGTGTTTGGATAGACACACACATCCATCAGCAGCAGGTTTACAAGAGAGACTTTTAGAGAACTTTTCAGAAACTAGCCCTTTATTTGTGATTTTTTTGGAGGGCATTTTTACCACTGAAGTTGTTTCAGGTAGCCTGTGCCTTTGTCAGACAATCTGATTTTCTCCTCCTGCATCACAGAAGACTTGGAAATATTTCCAATACAATTTCTCTTTCAATGGTCACCCTGATGTAGTTAAATAACTTAAATAAAAAGATATAACCATACTCCCCTCTGCTTCAGGACAAGCAAAACAGCCATTGTACAAAGGATGCTTTGTGGCCAAATGAAATCTCCAGTTCTGCTCAGCAGAATAGGGACACATTTCTCTATTTATCTGGTTCAGTACAAAAAAGCTTTAGGAGGCAATGCCGTTAAAACTGATGCTGTTTTCAAAAGAGCCTCAGCTCATGCCAAATTGAGTTCTCTGTGAATGACAGTTTATCAAGGAGAGGAAAGCCAAGTTTTGGGCTACAGCCACTGTGCTTTATCCAAGTGGTTCTGATCACACATGCTTTTGTACTGAGTCTGACATCAAAGGTCGGGATTTCATGTCCCTGCTCCCAAAAGGCCAAGTGGAGACGTGGAAATTTCTTCGTTGCTGTGCACTGATAGAGCAGCAACTTGAATTTCCATGACATCAACAAAAAGCTCACAAATCAGCAGCAACGTGAAGTTTTTTAGGAGAGCAGTGGCTCTAATGAAGCAATTAAGGAGACATCTGAGGAGCGCCTGAGTTCACAGTGTGTACATAAAGACAACCAGCCAGCCACAATTCCCTCTGGGGGACCTCCCCCTCCTGAATTTGTTAGTGTGTAGGCAATCTGTTCCGTATGTGGGTAGCCCATCCCATGGCTTGGAGCGAGCCACGGTAAACTGCACTATAAATGGGAAAGATTGTCAGAATAACAGCCATCCGTGCATGAGGTTACTCCTGCAGTCACAGTTCACAGATCCAGAAGGAAAAACATGATGCCAGGATGCAGCACACACTGCTTTCAAGAAAAGCTCCTTCCAGATATAAGTGGAAGAACACAAAATGTGTTTGTAAGCCTGCTTCATTGGTGAAGCAAAGGGAATTAGATCATAATTATGTAGCTGTAAATTTACAACTTAGCTTACCAGTGACTATAAATCTACGGGTCTGAAAACAAGTGCAGCTTAGGTTGCACAGTGAGCTTCCTCTTTTGCAACCAGACTCTTCAAGGAGACTTCTGAAATTTCTATTGTTACTTACTTCAACATAGTCATAGTTACACAAAGGGTGACTTTGAATGTCAAATTCCGTGAAATTCAATAGGACTCTGTGGCTGTAGTCAACTTGGATAACCCAAGAACAATCTGTGTTGTTATTATAAGGTTGAGGATAGTTTGGAGAATGGATTTCCCCGCTGGTAGCTTGGAAAACACCTCCACAGCCTGAAAAAGACAGAACCAGTTTTAATCACAAGTTCTTTTATGCTTATCACAATTCCACCTCTGCTGTATAACTAGAAGAATACATACTTATCTGTATTTCTTATATTAAACTGTTATAAAGGAGAGCACTCCAGCAGTTGAAGTATCCTGTCCACGATGAAAATCAAAGGAAATGACTATCAGGAAAGAACAACATTATCGTTATCAGTGAATATGAGTGACTTTCCAAGGAAGTGAGGAGATTTAGAGTGCTGAGCTAACAGGTTTGAGTAGACTTCCAGTGTAGGAAGAAGGGAAAGAAAATTATTTCACAAATAAATGACTTAGAAACTTTGAGATCTATTTCACTGAAGATATTTAAGATTGTTAACAGAGGTACAGTTGTTGGGTCTTTCAATGTTACCACATGGGTAATGTCTGGATGTTTTCGTAAGGAACCCCAAAGATTAAGAGATCTTGTACCAATCCACTAGGGCCTGGTAGTAGATGTAAAGGCTGAAGCATTAGTGCTGATGTTCCTCTACCCTAGCTATAGTGAAAGCCATCAAAAATACTGTTCATATGAATGCCACAGACCTAGCACACAGAGAGCAAAACTAGGCCCAGCTGAGCACAGGGGTGATAAAATCACTTCTGAAAATATAAAGACCGCTTGGAACTCTACTTTCTCCATAAGTACTATAACTGCAAGCCTGAGGTTTCTAGCTCTCTGCCCATGCAGTTCAGGGCTTCCTGAGGATAATTCTGACTGGAACAGCTTTGCTGCTCATGAATATCCAAATACCTTGGAATGATAGATCCTATGGGAAGTGCCAGGGCTTTCAATAGGGCTACAACAAGCAAGGGAAAGACATTGTGACTGCTGTGGGCAGAGGCAGTCTGATGGAAGGATAAAAATGATTCTGTTAGTGGGGTCTGGTGAGTGAGTATTTTAGAGGTTAGA
>VZRI01002515.1:0-87295 GCA_013397515.1 Upupa epops | reverse complement strand
GTGCAGAGTACAACAGGCAAGATGCTGCAAAGGGATAAGAAAGCTTCAGGGGGCCTAAGGAAAAAAAAATCAGCAAATCTTAGAAAGGGATTAATTCAAATGACTATTGTAAGCTTCTACTTATAAAAAAACCTCACCTTGTGCTTTCTCGTAAAACTTGAATGAGAGTATAAGCTTTGAGAAACTACAGAATCAATTGTGCTTCATCAAGCAATACTGAAAGAGTTAAAACCTGCCTCTCCTTACTTTTCAGTGCAATTATTTTCTGATAATTAGCCTTTTCACAAGAACTCCCATGTAGAGTTGTGTCTTTTAAGCATGTCTCTTCTTTTACTGACTACCAGTAAGGCTTTGAACAAATAATCACACAGGGGTGGGTGAACCTTATAGAGTTCAAGTATTTACTAATCACTCCAAATATTTTTTCCACTGAGTTCTCCAAGTTATGCCATGTTGTCAGATATTTTTTGCTTTATGATTTAAAACCAAAAGCATAATTCAACTAATAAAGTTGAATGAGTGAGTGGGGAGAACTGCTAGCATGCAGGAGCTATTTTCTGATTACAGGAGTGGCTTGATTAACTATGTGGAAAAGAAACCCCAACAAGGTAGACTGCTACAAAATCCCTACACAGGCCTAGGTCTCAGCTTGTTAGGTATTTTTTCTCCTCTGTATGTTTTTCAGAATCTCTTAACATTACCAAATCCAGTAACAGCCAAATTCTTCTTCAGTTTTCAGTCCTGTGTTCTTTGACTACTTTAAATGTGTGCATGGCTCATCTGGGATTCCTGAATTTCTCTTGGCTTAGCCAGTACACTCACCACCTGGATTTTCTTGCCAGGAGGCATTAAAGCCTTTCCCAGTCACCACTGCCTCCGTCTTGAAACGGACAATGGCTGAATTGCCAGTAGTAGAGACTCGTAGTGGGTTCTGTGCTGATCTTGAAACACACAGCTGGGCTAATCTGGGAGAGAGAAAATCAGGACCACCATAGACCTAGAAATGGAAGAAACACTGTCAGTTTTTCAAAGGGACCATCTACCACAGAAAAAATACGTAACTGTTTAGCCAGGAGAAAAAAAATCCAACTGTGAAGTAATGAAAGTAATTTCACATTTTGAAATGTTAAGTAGCTAATATTGTTTCCTCTGCAGGTTTTCACCATGGCACAAGTATGAAACTCTAGATCATTCCAAAACAGTTTCATATTACAGAAGAATTTTGTATTTTGAGGACTTTGTCCCATTCTTCTTCCCCAACCTCCCAGTGTTAAAATATAAACCTAGATCTCTCCTTCCAGGAACTTATGTTGGTATTATACACCCTTTGCATTTAAAGGCACAGTTATGAGTGATTTTTACATGGAGGCTAGAGTTCATCACTTTCAGATAAAATGAAATAGTGCCATTTTATAGACTACAACGGCAGAATCAACATCCACACTCCGTTAAGTATGTTGTATTTTAATAATACTCTTTGGAAACAAGGATATACATTTTATACACATACATTACACATATATCCTATGGAAGACATGTTTTTACTTTTAAGAGTAAATATTTCCTGCTCAAAAGAGTGTGCCTCAGGCAGCTATAAAAAACCATCACTTTATTCAACATCAGTGGCAGTATTGTGTACTTTATCATGTATTTTGAAACCAATTCAAGTAACACCGTATCACAGTAATGATGAGGCTGGAAAAGACCTTAAAGATCATCCGGTCCAACCTAAATCCAAATAAACCAAGTAAACCTAACATCTGACTTCTAGATCATGCCACTCAGCACCTCATCCAGCCTAACCTTGAACACCTCCAGAGACAGCAACACGACTACCTCCATGGGCAAAACAAAAATGGATAAAGCTCTTCTATTTTTTCTTAAAGCCATCTTCTCAGTACAGTATGAAAAGGCTTTTAGTGTAAAAGCTGTTTTAATGAAATGTAGAGACCAAGTTCTACATGTAAAGTGTTTTCATCTGTAAATATCAAAAGATATGTGCTTAAAAGACTTAATCAACGTATGATCTGAATGTTGATGTGTTTTCTTGTAGCTAATTAAACTATTAAATACAGTATTTTGAATACAAGTTTTAAAAAGGCGCAGTGTCATCCTTAGTTTACGGTTGACTCATCCTCTCTAAATACTTGCACATTTCTGGGACTCTGTCTGGAATGATCTGTTGAGGTGGAGCTGAATAAAAGTCTTTCACAATGATCACAACCCTGACAATAAGTAGCCTCTTTCTGCTCATAGAGGTTTTACTCAGGATAAAATCAGCTTCTTACCAAGGACCTATATATAAAGGATGTAAAAGCTGCAAGGGATGCAAAAGCTTCTAATAAGGGCTTTTATAGGTATGTCAGCCAGAAAAGTAAGGTCAAAGCAAGTGCCTCCCCTCAGACTGGCAAACTGCTAACACATGAGAAGCTTGAGGTACTCAATGTTTGGTCTCAGGCCTCTCTTTTCATACCTCCTGAGTGAATGGACCACAAGACAGGGACTGAGGCAGCAAATTCCCTTCCACTGTAACAGAAGACCAGATTAATGGAAGACTCATCTCCGTGCCTGGGAAGATGAGGGAATGGATTTTCCTAGAAGCTTAGATAAGGCACATGGCAGGTCGGGGGGTGGTTTATGACACCCAGCATGGTTTCACCAGTGGCAAGCCCTGCGTGACCAACCTAGAGACACAGTATCACAGTAATGATGAGGCTGGAAAAGACCTTAAAGATCATCCAGTCCAACCTAAATCCAAATAAACCAAGTAAACCTAACATCTGACATCTAGATCATGCCACTCAGCACTTCATCCAGACTAACCTTGAACACCTCCGGGCACAGTGACCCAACCACCTCTGTAGGCAGCCCGTTCCAAAATCGGATCACTCTTTCAGTGAAAAACATTTTCCTAATGTCAAGTCTAAACCTCCTCTGATGGAGCTTAAGACTGTGACCCCTTGTCCTGTCTCCAGTGTCCAGGGAGAAAACACCGACCCCCCACCTGACTACAACCACCTTTACATAGTTATAGACAGCGATAAGGTCACCCCTGAGCCTCCTCTTTTCCAGGCTAAACAGACCCAGCTCCATCAGCCTCTCCACATAAGGCTTACCTTCCAGCCCCTTTACCATTCTAGTTGCCCTTCTCTGGACTCATTCTAGCTCCTCCACATCCTTCCTAAACTGAGGGGCTCAGAACTGAACAGAACAGTGAATCAGATGACAGTGCTCAAACCTTGTTAAGGCCATTTCTTTTTTTCCAAAAGGATAACTGGTGGAATTGGCTCACATCCCTGGGCCTTCCCTCTCAAAGGAGAAGAAAACACACATGAATGGTGCAATTTTCAAAATGAAGCATGTGTTTTTGGTTCCTACTGCCTTTGGTAGTTGAATTTTCTTGGCTTCTTGTATACTAATGCACTGTCACCCGATACTAAGGGAATCCCACTTTCCATTGCTATGTCCCTGACAGGACAGCAGCTGCAAAAGTCAGCTGGACCGTAACCTCAAACATGAAAACTGTTACAGAGATACACCAAATAAAGAGTGGGCCTGAACTCTGTCAGGGACTGAACTCGCAATAGTTAGATTCTCATTACTTCATTTTATATTAGACATAAATCATAAAGCTGAACTAGATAATGACAAGTTCTAACAAAGACATGGGGAAAATAAGACAACAAATCTCATGAGGATTTCCCCACCAGTAGCATCCTGCCTGATCCAATATTTTGTTAGTCTCAAAGGTCAAGTAAAGCAATCATGTATGAATCTTTCTCAGAAAGTAGCAGTAGTGCAAGAACCAGCCTTCTATAGACATTCTTTTCCCTCTGATTTCTTTTGGATGAAGGAAAACCCCGTATTTCAGTAAGCTCTGCTGGATACCTTTTAACATCAGAAGCTAACTATCGGAGCAAGTCTCACAAAGAGCTGAGCTAGTCCCACCACCTCCGGGGCTAAGTAGTGCTTTACTATGTAGTTTGATTGATTGCATACTTACGAACTGCTCACAGTGCCCAATGCTGCTCTGCTGTTAAAGATGTAAGGGGAAAATATCATATTTTTTTTAACAGGAAAAATTATTCAGTAACTCCAGGGTACTTTGAGACCTTGAAAACTGAATCTTACATCCTCAGAAGAAACAAGGAATTTACAATTTTTGTAATAAACATTGCAGTCTGTTCGGTGTTCAGAAGACTGTTGTTTTAGAGCTGATCACACAGACTTAATAGCTTAAACATTTTAATTTTGCCTGTGACAGCACTTTTTTTGCATTCTGCCAAGAGGCTGTAGGACTTGAATGGATAATGATTCCACTGTCCAATCCATCATTCCAAGGCATTCAAGAGAAGTCAGAGTAGATGAAATCAGAGATCAGAATAAGAATCTGTAATGAAGTCACAGCCTGGAGAAGAAGTGTGTTTGTCTGCTAGAAGCTCAGTTTCTTCAGAAAAATCTTACTGCTCTGCTGCTTGTGGGGCCCAAGGGCAGGAGCATTTGTTAGAAGTCTGTTCCAAATGTCAATTTTAAAATCTGTTTGTGGTATACTCCCTGAGTCAGAGCCACAGCATGAGATCTAGCCGGAACACATGCTCTTAATCATTGAAACCAGCCCAGAGAAGATACGTGGCAGAGGAAACAGCAGGAGTTTCTCATATGCATCTAATAAGCATCTTGGAACAGCCTCTCCCATCATCTCTGCTACTCCCTGAGGCCATCTGCACACCATGGGCAAGGAGACCAAACACAGCTTTCACATAAGTCCTGCTGATTTCTGCAGTACTCCCTCAGAAATTAATTTAGCTCAAGCTGAATACTTATAGTTGACCTGTTGGAAGGGAATTAAGGATAGGGAAGAAATACTGATAGAGAGCTGTGGTTTGTGGGCCACCATTGCACTGTTAACTGTTTGAAAATAGCCTTCTGCACAGTTTCAAAATCAAAAGCACAGTCAAAGGCACTCTCTTTAAAGTTAGGAGTGTATTTTCTTTTCTCCTTTGTGCCAGTTCAGTTAATCAGAAGCTTTCACAAGGGATGGAACAAAAACCGTCTCATGTTTCCATGACAAAAAACAATGAAATGTTATTTTGGCTAGAAAAAGGAAAACCAATAGTTACCATATGGAAAAAAAAAGAAGAGAGAAAAGAGAAGGGTTGGAAAGAATGAAATCCAGGGTGTGGTTCACAAAGAGTCACAGAGTTTCTGAGCTGCAAATAGATAAAAACAAAAATAAAAACATTTCGCCTGACCACAGCCCCTGATGCAGAGATAAAACTATGTTGGATAGCATAGTGGGGATGCAGGACACTGCCATAAAGCTCGTGGTTTTAATCTGTTCTTATCATTTGCTTCTGCCCTGTTAGCTCCATTTATTGTTAACAGTCAGCATTCCAGAGTTATGAGCAACAGAAAGCTGTTTTTTATGTGGTTGGTCACTCTCATGACACAGATTTTCTGGGAATAAAACTGATCCCTGTCCAGATATAACTGCTAACAAAGAGAGACTGGCTTTTACAGAGAATTAAGGATTATTGTAATACTTGATGCTTCTTCGTATTTAAATGAGAAGATCAGAGCATCACTTGGAAGTTCAATAAATTGACCAGGCTCCTTCCTTTTCAGCTCAGAGATATGTCTTAATGCAGCAGAATATATTTATAGTTTTGAAAAATCTGGTCCATGTTAGAGAAAACATGTCATAATTTGACAAAGCGAGCACAGTCATTTTCCTCTATGCACTCATTTTCAAGAGAAGCCATGTAAAAAGGATTAACTCTTACATTGTGTCCAAAATGATAGCTGCTATTTCTTTAAAACTTTCTGGAAACATCTTTAACAACATAGATGTTCTTCTAGATACTTGTAAAAAAAATGTAGTCTGATGGGGAAGAGAGAAAGACAGGGTGCAAGAGATGATTAAAGGAGAACGTGTCAAATGCTTGAGCATGCAGAAGGCATGTAGAGAACTTGAGGATTTCACACACACCATTTTTATGTAACTACTACTACATGGTCTTGGTGAAACAAATGGCAGAGCTCGAATACTTCCATGGAAGGGACCATTTGTTTAAAAGGCATTGTAAAAGGAAGGAGAGGAGGATAGTCGCTGCATTTTATAGGAATAAATCTGCTTCAGAAAAATGTACAAGAGAAAACCATTCAGGAAACTAAGGTATAAAAATAAAGTAAGCAGTAAAGGTTCTGTGATGGGAGAGATCACTTTGACTTTTCCTACCATTCTTTGCCAGATCAAAGGCATGAGGGCATTTCTAAGCAAATGTGCATCCAGGTGAAGAGTTTTGTGGTTACTGGGAATCTAATGTTTTTTGGAAAAGCAAGATAAAAAAAAAATTTATTGCAAAGTTCTAAAGACAAGTTCTTTCTGAGAGAGTGACAATGGGACATGGAGGACAGCACAGTGCAGAACTACTTTAGTACTGATTTTGGCTTCCTATTGACACTGGACAGTTATTGGTCTTAACAGAAAACAAAGAGTGGTAGAATTCACTATTAAGAGATAATGAAAAAGCAAAATAAGAAGAAAAACTATGTGAAAAAGCAGACTTCAGACCCAAAGAAGTGGGAGGCAGGATAGTCTTGGGAAGTCAAGGTGAGACAGCTTTGAAACCTCATTGACACTCAGCCTCAAAGGCACTCCAGGAACTTCGTTTACAAGGCTTTTCAACCTTTTGTGTATGTGGTTTTCAGCCTGGATATGCACAAACTGCTACAGGAAAGAACATAAGATAGAGCCACTTCTGGAAATGGACTTGGATGAGGGATTAGGGTGCACTGTCAGCAAATTTGCTGATGACATGAAGCTGGGTGGTGTCACAGACACCCCAGAAGACTGTGCTGCCATTCAGCAAGACCTGGACAGGCTAGAGAGCTGGGCAGAGAGAAACTGGGTCAACAAGGGTCAGTGTAGAGTCTGGCTTCTGGGCCAGAACAACACCAGGGACTAGGATAGGTTAGGACTGACCTGTTGGATCGAGGAAGGTTCTTCTCCCCCTNCTGGAACAGAGAAGATTCCATATAAATATCAGAAGGAACTTCTTCCCAGTGAGGGTAACAGAGCATTGGAACAGTATGCCCAGGGAGGTTGTGGAGTCTCCTTCTCTGGAGACATTCCAGATCCACTTGGATCTGTCCCTATACGACTTGATCTAGGTGGTCCTGCAGTGGCAGGGGGATTGGGCTGGATGATCTTTTGAGGTCCCTTCTGATCCCTGATGATTTCATGATTTTTACCCCTTCCTAAATCTGAGTCATCAGCTGTTCTGTGCAGACTATATAATAAATTCTCTGAATGGGTAATTCTGTAACAAAGGGAAGTATGTATATGGCAAGGTACATAAAGCCCCAACAAACGTCTGCGATTTGGCAAGGGGAAGCTGCTCGGTGACAGCAGAACATTTGATCCTGCATTAAGACATGAACAAGTTTTCCTCAGTAGGTTGATTAGATTGGGTTATCTGTCAGCAGATCAGAGATAGGTGCTGGGAATTGGATGAGGCAGGGTCAGGAGACAAGTAACTCAGGGGCATTCCAATTGTGAGGGTGGGAAGGCAGAGAAATTTGAACAGCAAGGTGAGCACCTTTGATGGTGAGCGGGTAAGGCTGAAAAGAAATAAAGCCTAGCAACCAACTTTAAAATGGCAAAGAAAGAAAACCCAAAACCTAACTTGGAGTCATTGCTCCGGGCCAGAGCAGCAAACTGCAGGATCCTCTTAAACAACTTCTTTAAGCAATTTGTGTCTGGCAACTGCCACATTTGTTTTAAGCCAGGTCGTCCACTAGTCAAAAAGCTGACAAGGAAATGGTTGCCAGCCATTCATATTCTTACTGGCACAGGATAGCTCCTGGATGACCACCTGCGGGGGTAGGCATTGTCCTTACATTATTCAAAAGTTGGTCATACACAGCAGACTTAGATTTTGTAGCTGTTTGGTGGATTCTTGTGGGCAACAAAAGCATAACTGAAGCTCACAGGCATATTAGCTTCAGTCTAGTAATATTAGACATAAACTACAATGGAGCTTCAATACAACAGACTTCATTAATACCCAAACCAGCCAACACAGGTCACTTACTCACATACATGTGTCAGCATTATGACCTACAGTCATACTTGCTCATGCTCCTGACACAGTATTCATTAAAAGCTTCCTTATATCCAGATCCTACAGAAGTCCCAAAGTCAATTTTTACTCAAACTACAATGTCCATTTGATCAAGACTCCCACTTCATTGTTTGAAAGCCAGAAAGCTGGAGTTAAGTTACACATCTCTTCTACTCATACAAACATCTACCTGGCAACTGTTTATTTAGAAACTGCTTTGGCACATGGGTTACTTTTTCCAGGAATATTGCTGATGAGTGTGCACTAAGGGCATAGGTTGGGAAATCTAAGCTGCAAAGGTGAGAAAAGGCAGCAGTCAGCATGTGCAGGTGCTGGACAGATAGCTGTCTAGCTGTATGCTGGTCACACCTGACATGACCCAGGAGAAGAAAGGCACTAGTGGATTGGTACAAGATCTCTTAATCCTTGCAAGAACATCCAGACGTTACTAATGTGTTAATATTGAAAGACCCAACAACTGTATTTCCATTAGTGACCTTAAATGTCCTTAGTGAAATAGATCTACAAGTTTCTAAGTCATTTATTTGTGAAATAATTTTCTTTCCCTTCTTCCTACACTGGAAGTCTATTCAAACCTCCTGGGCTCAGCACTCTCAATCTCCTCAGTTCCTTGGAAGGTCACTCAAAAGTTCCTGGTTTAGTTATAGATTCATAAAATCATTAGGGATCAGAAGGGACCTGAAAAGATCATCTAGTCCAATCCTCCTGCCACAGCAGTATCACCTAGACCAAGTTGCACAGGAACAGATCCAGGCGGGTCTGGAACATCTCCAGAGGAGGGGACTCCACCACCCGCTGGTCAGCCTGTTCCAATGCTCCGTTACCCTTACTGGGAAGAAGTTCCTTCTGATATTTATATGGAACCTCCTCTGTTCCAGCTTCCCTCCAGCGATTCATTATAATAGGGAAATTTTACCTCTATGGTACAGCACCCTACACGTCATTCATTGTAAAGGGCAGACTTTTTAAGACTGAGCTTTTCCAAGCATTTCTTTCTCTTGCTAGGAAGTGTATAGTACCTAGATTCATTATTGATTAAAGTATACACAAACCAAAGGTCTAAAATCAACAAATACCTTCTGTGACAACATCTGTGATCACAGTAATAATAGGAAATTGCAATAGAATAGTTTGTCTCTCCTGTAGTTCTTGGCATTGTCTGTTCCAAACCCAAAAGCATTAGGAGTAAATGTAATGCTCTTACCTCCAACACATCATAGTCACAGTTTGGGTGATATTTAACATCAAACTCCTGAATGGTGAGTTGAACGCTGCTACCAGGTGCAGTGTGAATGTACCAGATGCATTCTCTGTTGCTTGGGTATCTGTTCGGGTAGCCAGGGCTGTGGAAAGAACCAGAAGGGCCAGAGAGTTCTCCTCCACAACCTGGTAATACAGCAAGGCAGTCTGTCAGTGAGGAGCTGTGGGTAAACTCTCACCTGTAAGGTAGACAAGTGCTAGCACTCATTTCATGCACAAATGTGTATACTGGGCTTGAGGATCTGCTCTACCACAGGGAAATGAGATCTAGTCAAGAAAAGAAACTCTGGATTCACAACCTGAATCTGCTGGAACTACCTATGAAGAAAGCCTTTCACATGTTTTTGTACTGGCCTCTACCTGACCAGTTGTAGAAAGCAGAATCAGATCCATCCTCAGCTGTTACTGACCTCAGCTAACACACAAAGAAAGTCATTATGGGGAGGGCTTCCTATTGTTGCAAAAATGCCATTTCCCACTGCTTTAGAAATCGTAAAATTAAAGACAATGCAGTTTCCCTCAGACCATTGAGCACAACTACAAGTTGCCAAGTCACAGCAGATAAGCTGACTTCCTGGCATTTGGGTTTAATGTTCTTTTTTATCGATCTGTAACTGCAATTGTAAGACGTGGCATGTTTGAATAGCTATGGGGTTTGGAGGGTCTTTTCAGATGAGAAATGATTGTCCTAACCTCACTCCCTAGCCTCTTGGGTGATTAATTTTTGCATATTATGAGCTAGATTTAGGAGGAAAAAACTAGCAGAATACTAAATCAAATGCAGGTCCTGATTTGACAGCACAAAGCAGCTGAACACCTGAGGCTGCAGTTTCATCATTCCTTTAGGGAATGTGGCAACAGCTGCACCCACCTCCATCTGTTGGGTTCCTGGATCTGCCTGACCCAGTCCCTAGGTGCAGGTGTCAGTAGGGTGGGAAGGCAAAGCTGCCCTTCCCAGTGTCAGAGCAGATTTCACTTAGCTACATTCGAAGTGAAACAGCACCTTTCTAGAAGTTTATAGGGTGTATGTGGCTGTCACATGCAGAAAGCAAGGGAACTGTGTGTTTGATCAGATTTTATATGTGTATTGTTCTGCCTGGCAGCAGCATTAAAACATTGCACACCACCAAGTGCTTCATTTAGGAACTAGCTAGACTTTTGCTTACACAGCTTTTATGGGCTCACTCAAGCTTTGCAATTAAAGCCTCCATCAATCTCTGGCTTTACTTCTAGAGGGAAATTAATAGCAAACAAGTCCAAAAACACTTAATAAAACCATCTAACTGACCATGAAGCCTATATTCCCAGAGGCCAACACTGTGGTATGTCAGAAGTGACAAGTAGCCTGCATATCAGAACTGTTAGTTATAGGAGATATTTTATAACATAAACAAAATAAACTCTCCCTCTGACCTGCTCAACTGATTCTATAACTTGTACAAGGTATTTCTGGCTATTGCTCTGCTCAACACTTGTTGTTTGGTTTTTTTACTTCAGGAAGCTGTAAGTCAAGATTTTCAATTAAATGCAAACACTTTCCTCAACAGCTTCAGTGACAAACTTAGAGCTATTGGAAGGTGTCTGCTAAGCCCCAGAAGCACTTCCTGGTGTCTCTCCCATGGGTTCTTTCTGCTTGTCACTGAAATCTTGAGTTTGGCTTTGCCATAGTTTGCTCTAGGATTTCTAGACTGCAAATACAAACATGTGAGAGGAAAGAGCAGCACAGGGAGCTCCCATAGGGAGCAAAGCTGTAAGATGCTATTTTAAACTAAGAAAAGCCATCTAAATGTAGGTATGAGGAATACTCCAGCCATGCCAGCAATCTAACACAGATCTCTGCAGTCCATCACCCAGAACCCATTGGAGAACCGTCCTTTAAACACAAGAATACCCACAATTGAGCAATAGCTAGCTATAAACCAGGAAAGCCTTTGCATAGCTGAGGTTGAGCGCACAGTTGTATTGGCATGGAGATAGCTTATCCTTTTTACCCACCTTGCTGCACAGGTTACTCCATAACCCTGAGGTAGTTTGCTCAGCAACAACAAAGCTACATTGTCAAGAAAGTTCTTGAATGTCTCAATCAAGGAGTAAAAGCAGCTTTAAAGTGCATTTGAAACCAAACCTCTCTTTGGTCCCTCTGGAAACAGAAAAAGGGTCCCCCAATGCCTGCCAGCACCACTGGGTAAGTGTTAGACCTTGGAAACTTTAATATCTGTCACATTTTCAAAAGAGAGACAGAAAGGAAGAAAACTTCATTGTAAGCCACCACCCCTTTTACACCCCCAGTGCCATCAGAAGATGGCCTAATTTTCTTCAATAGAAACTAGGTCACTGGGATTTTGCAGGCAGAGAGGAAAAAAAAAAAGTATCAGCAGGCAGAAGCCATACAGGTGAATGTAGAGGGTGAGTGACTCTCTTTCCTTTGCCTCAGCAGCTGGAATGGCACAGCTGCTGAGGACAGGCTTCAGGAGGAGAGAGCCATCACCAGGCTTGGGAAACAGATTTCTCAACAGCCTGGATGGCTTGGCTCTGAGGGGATGGGAATGTGGAGGCAGGGGAATTTCAGCAGGCAAGAACAAAGCCAACTGCTGTTTATCTCAGCCTGAAGAAAGCTGGGAACATTTTAAAACTAAACAGGCAGTTATGACTCAGCTTCTCCTACTAAGTGCTTCCTGATAGCCACAAAGACATGGGGTTTTTTATTTAGACACAAAATGGCTCAGATGAGTGGGAAGCTTGTGTACTGTGCTTTGAGACACAGGCCTTTCTTTCTCTGCAGCCCTTGCAGGTAGCATTCAGATTACTCACGCTCCCTGTCCAGGGAGGTTTGTATTTTCTCTCAGCTCAGTGTTCTCTGGATGCGGTATGTGAAGTGCATGCATAAGAAGAATGGCAGACTGTTCATAATGTGCCCTTTTTTTTTGTTCCAACTATAAGTGTTCCCGGAAAAGGCTTTTTGTTAAAAGTGAAGTGATTCTTCTTAAGTGAGATTTAGAATTCTGTGAAGAATTTCTTGTAAGGAAATCATGTTGCAGATCATTTATTGTTTGCAAACAGATCAGAAATTCCTTGAGTTTATGCCTTGGTACTAAGAGCTGAAAATGGAGTCATTGATCTTCACAAATATGTGAAATTCACACCAGAACTTGAATATACTGGTCTGTATATTCAAGCAGAACCCTCCATATGAGAGCAGAAATATAATATCTGGACTCTCTGGCCAAGTGGCAGAATGCCTATGTGTTACTTTTCTGCTCTTGTATGGATGAGGTAAGAATCAGTTCTGTTGGCTTTTTTTGGAAAGCATAGATGCTAGACAATTTTAACAAAATATTTACAGAAGTACTCTAAAAGATTACAACAAATGTTCCTGCCTTTAAACTCACTTGCTACATCTATGGAACACTAAAATGGGAAAACCTCAAATAATGTCAGAAAACACTTAAAATGGTTATGAAATTATTATATTATTCTAAAATCATAATAAATCATAAATCATATATAAAATCATAATAAAAATCATAATAAATAATTTTTTTCCCAGGCATACTCTTTTGAAACCAAAAGTTAACTTTGATTCAATGACTTTGCAGCTTATATTTCCTTTGCTGGAATATTTTGGGTCCTTAGAATTCACAAAATTATGTCTTGAGTGTTTTTAAGAGGTGAATTTAGAACTGTCTTATGACTTCTTGTGAGTCTGTCTGCTCAATTTTAATTAGCCACTGAATCCTTGTAGCATTATTCCTTTCTTGCATTGGATCATTGGATACATGCCATCAAGGAAAATTAAAGTGTAAGTATTCTTCATATTATTTCTGTGTTACCTATGAAGTCAGATTCCCTGCCTTAAGATGCTTACACTAGGCTTTTAAATTTGCCTTGGCAGGCTCTTAAAATAATCAGGAAAGATATCAAACAAATGACATTGGATGGCACTTAGGCTGAAAGTGTATAAGCAGATGCATATTTGTCCACATACATATCTGATTATATGTGAATGTATATGTGGCTTTTTGCATTTAAAAGGAAAACATCAGGAGAGGTGTCAGCCCTGTGTTTTTGTTAAGCGTGCATTTGTATGTACCATGTCCTCTTCCTGTTATTCTGAGCAAGGTAAGCAATATATTTTCATTTGATCTGGAATGTAATTTTCCAGTCAAGTGTAGCCTGACTGTTTCATTAAGATACTGAAATATAAAAAGTTCACATAATGATGTAATCTTCTCAGCTAGTTCAAATTCATCCATCTCTGACATCACCGTTACATGAATACAAACCTCTTACTGCTTACGTTTGTCTGCACGCACCAGTTTAGAGTTTGATTCTATTAAACTAGATGGAAAAATTGCTGTTTGTGACAACAAAGTAAAAACCATTTGGTCTTTAGGGTAAATAAAAATGTGGAAATGGAATCTATAACTTGATGCGTGATTTCAGCTCCCACTGAAACAGTAGTCAACAATCTGTTCCTAGCGAAACATCTTTAAAAGTTTTTCTCAGCACAGAAATATGTGGGTTTGCTGTATGTGGACAGCTAAACAGCTGTGCTCTGGAAAAGTTTCTTGCAGCTGAACTGCATGTGGCATATGCTCATTTTATGCCGTCATTTCGGAAAACTCAGTCCTGCATTAAAGTGAGAAAAATAAAGGAGGGGAGATATCCTTTTAGTAGAGTAAACATCCTGGAATCCCCTTGAAAAATGCTGAAAACAACTACCTAACCTGGTGTTAGTTGCTAGGAAATTGGTCAACAAATAGAAAGCTCAGGAAACCTATCTTTGGTGTCTTTGCTTTCCTCTGGCTAAAATCTAAGTAGTCACTGAATATTGTGCAAGCGATGATTTACTGATCTTTCCATATTACTGCCTGTCTGGTTAGCAGATGGTGTTCATTAACCAACATGAATCCCTATTCTCCTAAACAATATTAGCTGAATAGAGAAGTAGTAATCTGTGGAAACCTCTATTAATTGCAAGGTTTTCAGATTTATTCATGAGTATGTTTAGCCACATGCTAGAAAAAGCCTTTCCATAAGGTTTAACATGAACTGGCACTATTCCTGTAATATCAGGGTAGGGAAATGAAAACATTCAGAGTTGTTCCATTCGTTGTCCTCATGGTGAAATATTTTGGTAAACATTAACTCACTCTAGTTGCAAGGAGCACGTAGTATGAACATTTGCCTTTTCTGCACTAACACTTGCATGAAGTACAACTTGGATCTGATTCTGAAAGCTTTTGCTCTCTTAATAGTTTATAGAATATTATCCAATGGCACAAGGGGGATACTTTTTGTGATGAGGGCTTATGCAAAACAGTAAAATTTCAAGTAAGAAATGGTTGTTGGTTTGTTAGAGTTTTTACTTTTTTCTGATTTGTCATTCTTTTCTGTAACTTTGATTATTATTTGTTTTCTCGGTATTTTTCTTCAATGATTCCAACTTGAAATCAGTAAGATGGATAATAAATAAACTACTGGGATACAGAAACATAAAGGTAAATTTAGACATTTAAACAGGAGCTGACTCTTCCAAGATAGAGGCCACAGTTGCCATATCGACTGCCAGTGTTCAATGTTAAAAAAAAAGGGTGGAGAGTGGTCCAGCTTGCTGAAGCAACACAAATGACCTCCTGTACAGAACATGTCTATGTATTTAACTGACATTCTGCAATACAAAGCACCAGCTCTGGACCTGCTAGCACCTGCAACTCAAAACAGCAGACTCAGGACTTCAAAGGATCACACCTGTTCATCCTCAGACTTACAATGACAGAAAGAGACTGAAAAGAAATACTGAGAAAAGTGAAAAAATGGCAATTAGTCAAAGGCTGTGCAAGAAATCAACAAGTGAAGCATAGGAAATCTGAGTCTCAGCTCCCCTACTGACCTGCGATGCAGTATTTGCTCCACTGATCCCAATGGAGGCTTAGTCAATGTCTGCAGTGAATGGCTTCTGCATCCTAACATAATGTCTGTTTCTGGTATGATTCCCTGAAAAGTTATCAAGCTCTTTCACCTTTTACCTGACACATATAAAAATCCCAGTCCTTAGTTATTATATGCCTTTTAATAGTTTCCACGTTCTGAAAATACAGACACATGAAAACTTTTCTTCTTGTGAACCAAGAGGCTTTCTTTACTGCCAATCAGTCATTTCATAGGGAAATTCAACAAAAAGAAGACAATGGTGGAGAGAAAGAGCATTGCGATACTTCAAAGCTATGTAATTATTTTCTCAACAGTGTGCTTTGCTTCTTTTTTGAAGGGACAATTAACGTGTCACAGGAAACAGAATAGGAGGTGAAAATGTTAGTGTGCTGAGAAGAGCCAGCTGAATTTATAAGCTCTACTGACAGTCAAGCAGTCAAATGAGTAAGCTTACAATGAAATACAGACGTATATATAAAGGAATCAGCTCTCAAATGCATGTTGCTTAATAAAGTAACTGATGAGTCTGGGAAATATGTGTCTTCTAAGATAGTGACAGTTGTCACTGGTGTAATTTTGCACGGAGAGACATTTGCCCTTTTGATCTCCTGATTTATTTATTTTTTTGAAGGAAAACAATTCAATTGGAATGCCATCGTTGCGATAGCCAGAATACTATCAACGGTTTCTTCTTACTCAAAGGGCCAATATATGTCCCAAAATAGATTTGCCTGTGTTAAGCTTCCTAATAAACAGAAGTGGAATTAGTACCTTGCAGATTCAGGCTTTCCTCTGATGAATAATCCTTTTGAGGTCTTGGTTGCATAAGAAAACATAAGCAATGTAGCCAAATAAATACTAAATTCAGCCTCATCAATGAAAGCTTCTTAGATGTTCCTTCACAACCAGAACCACGTTAAAATTTGATTCTTTGGTCTACAGCTTTCCAAGATAAAATTATATAGGATATTTCTAAGCATAAATAACAACATTGTACTAAGATTAGTTATTAATTCTGTCTTTGGGAAAGCTTAAAGACCAGGTTCCCTTCAGCAACTGAGCAACTAAAAAGCAGTGGCTCAGCAACTGGAAAGATCAGAAGTAAATGTTTTCAAATCAAAACACATTATGTCAGCTACCAGTAAAGAAAACTTTTGTCTTTTTGTGATCAGCTCATAACTGCAAGCAAAGGTGCTGGGCACAGTGCCTGAAGTGAAGGCACACAGTGGCAAAGACTAGTACTGCTCTCTTTTCTCACCAAAGCATGTGAATGCTCTGGATAGATATTTCATAGGTGTTTCAAAACTGCTAGTTAAGGAGAATACAGACAGCCTAAGAAATACTTCTTAGCAGCATGAACTGTAGGGCACACACTTGTAATTTAAGCAGAAGTAAAATCCCTTCTCTCAGCAATATATATAGCCTTATTATTGTCCTGTTGGGTGAGATGGTACCAGATCCAGGTCTATATACTCTAAGAGATTTTCTCTCAAGGAAGAGGAGACCTGACTGCTTCACTCTGAAATACCCAACTCAAAAGATGGATCTCCTCAGAAGTTCCACCAGAAAAGGACACTTTCTCCATTGAACTTCTTCTGTGCACTTGAAAGATTTTCAGAAAGCAGAAGCAAATACAGCACCCCAACCACAGAAACATATCTCGTTTTATCTAGTGTAGGACAATAGTATACACCCAGATTACATAGCCACCAAGGGCAAGAAGGATTTTTGTGCATGACACTAATCAAGAAAAAAAAAAAGGAAGCACCCACAATGAACAATAGGACAATAACTGGTGAGTTCTGCAGGAACTTCCACTTCCACAGGCTGCGAGGAGATGCAGCTGTGACACCTGGAGCCAGCAATGACATTCTCTGGGAGCCAGCCCTATCTGAACCCACAGATCCTGCTCTGCTGCTTAGATGCAGCCCACATTAGCAGTCTGAACCCTGTGTAGCATTAAGCTGCAGTTTAGTACCCAGAAACTAATAGACAGGCAGCACTATCAGTCGGAGTAGTGAATGTGTCAGTGCAGAAAGGGAGTGCAGGGGGGTGGGAGTGGGCTGGAGAGTCTGGGAAATGTTTGGAGTGGGACATGGAGGGAAGGCACCAAGGGTGCTTACCATGCAGGCAGATTATGGAAGGCTTTGAAAGCTTTAGAAAAGCAAACTATCCCAGCACCATGGCTACTGCATGGAGCTGATGTCATCTGGCTGTGCATAAAAGACTCAACTTTTTCTTCCTTTGTGCAGTCCCAGAATGACATCATCTCGAAGCACGAGAACGTACCTTTGTGCTGCTGCACTTGCCCTGCTGGCTCCTGCCACACATCTCTCTCCTCCCACACATATTCCTCCTTTGCACAGAAAAACTCCTTGACCTCTGCTGAATGCAAACCACCACTGTCTAGTCAATGGGAGCCCACAAACACCAACAGTCTGTGGTAGTGCAGAGAAGCTCCTATTCGAACAATATATAGCGACCTGTACACGTCAGCAACCCACACTGGGGCCTCTGTAGACAATTTCAGCTGCTTTACAATGCTGTCAAAGCTGAATGGTGTGAACTGATTATACAGACGGGGCAACTGTGGAGATTTAATTATTTACAAGGTTGGATCCTTTTTGATGAGATGTACAAAGGCACATCATTTAATCTTGTTACAGTCCAATATAGCTGTTAAGTAAGCAGGGTGAAAAGTTGCATTTGTAGCCGCACTTAGGAAGAAACTGGAAACAGTCTGCAGTTGTAGTCATTAACTGATTTGTTTATAATTGATGTGCACACTTACTTTTTAATGAGGACCCTGCTAGTCTGTGCAGGACCAAGAGAAAAACATCCGAAGCACATTCTAGCCAACTTTATTTCGTGCAGACAAAAGGGGAGGGGCGTCTGCAAGAGACAGTGCTACCAAACAAAAGCAGCATCACTAAGGAAAACTAGAGAGAAGGCTGCAGACAAAACACAAGACTTGTAAGAATGGGACAAACTAAGGACTCAGTGTTTTTGATTAGAAATGGTCTCCTGTTGCTTACAGAAATTCTGCAAATGTAATTCATCCCTGTGGCTGCTCCTGCAAATGAAAGTGTATTTTACTTACAGCTCTGAGTCTCTGATGAGACCACCCTTGAAGGTGTGCAGGTGCAAAAACATCCCTTGAGGAATTTTGAGGAAATGCGATGTTTTTAGTGCTATGATGAGTTATTTCTAGCTAGGTAACATAGGGTGGCATAAGCTTGGACTCCATTGCATATACGGGAAAGAAGGAAACATTCGTTCTCAGAGGAAACCTGGTTAACTTACCATGAACGTGCCACAGCATCTGGAACCCACTTCTAGCATTCAGTCCATCAGAATAGAATACCACATGAAGGCTAGTCCCTGTAGTACTCCCTGCCAATGGAAGAGACTGTCCACAGAAAGTGCCTATCAGATTGGATTGTGCATCAGGCCCATCATAGAGCTGAAAAGAAACAAGAAATACCATAGTGAGTGAAAAGCAGCTCCCCAATTCTAAACTGGGGAATTCAAAGGGTGTCAACTGGGAACTTGACAGGATGTCAAATTAAAAGCAGTGAGACCTCCTCACTCTGGCCACCTTTGCACAATAACATGGTTTCAAATCCTCAAGCAGACAGTCTAGTTTGAATGTCTTCTTTAATAAAAACTAAATTGGATGTCTTTCAGCCAGAAGTAAGGGGCAAACTGCAGGAATAATTCTATGGCAATATTCCATGGCATACTTCATGGCTTTCAATCTCCTAATGCAAGCATATTGGGACTGGAGAACTGTCACTCCGTTTGGTATGATTTCTCAGCGTGACACCCGGAAAGCATGAAAGTTTCTAAGTAAAGACTCATTGCTGGTAATTCTTGCAAAGCCTTGAGTAGATGTGGTTGATACCATATGAAATTGTCATAAAGATCAGATGTTAAGAATTAAGCATTCATTTACAAATGTAAAGCTTCAAGGACTGCCTAACTGTGAGGAGAGCTGTGCCATGCCCAGCACTGCCCTTCCTCCAAGCCAGACTGAGAGCTTTACACATTCTTTTGCGGCTGAAGTTAATCATAACAGCCAGATCAAATCATATTATTGAAATAATACTACCTCCTGCAACATCTTTTTTGTGTATACAGCTCATGTTTCTGTGGCTTCAAGCCAAGGAAATCTTAGAACAGAAAAATATGAATTAGGAATAATGAATCAATGTGGGGATTGTGAATCCGTGCACTAAATAGAAGCTAAAACTATGTTAAGATGAATATTTAGCGATCAGCTGTTAGCTTTAGTAATTACAAGTGAAAAGCCTATGGACTAAATCATAACCAGAAACTTCCAAATCCAAACAAATTAAAACAACCGTCATGAGTCTCCTGCGACTCTGATTCATCAAGTGTTATTTTTATCTAAGACAGCAAATGTCACATTTATATGTAATTTCCCCTGAAAACAGCCACTCAGTTTTCTGAGATACAAAGAGTGGTTACTATGGCAATCCCTTCGTGCCGTGCTGTCCCCCATGGCTGAGTCCAGAGCAGAGTTTTGCAGGAAATTCGAGTGTCAGCCAGCTGTAACTCATTGAGAGAGGCAGAACTGCGACTGTTAGAATTTCAAGCTGTCTTTCCCTTCTAAATGAAGGCAACAGCTGTTTGTTTTCACAGGGCACTTCTATCTCCTCAAACCACATTTTGCTCTTACACAAATATGGGCAAGTGAAACTAAAGCTGACTACAAATCTCATGAGCCACAATTTCTCTTCTGATCGCTGAGATAGTGTTTCTCATTTAAGGGCCTGCTTTGTCAGCTGTGCCATCTAAACTGCTGCAGATCTCGAGGGGAGGTTTTTCCCCAGGCTACAGGAGACAAGGACTTGGACTGTGCAAGGTTATTGAAATTTGGAGCCATTTATTAGATGCTGTGGTACCTCACACATTCTAGGAACCAGAGGTTTGGCTCCCTCTCAGCTCCTCATTGGGAAGAAAGTGCTTACTGCCTTTCTTTGCAGATCTTTGTTTCATTATTTATTTTTTAGATCCTTTAGCTTCCTTCAAAAAATGCAAGGGTTTTGTAACGATTTTGTCAGACAATCCAACAGACAAAATAGGTGAACAGTTGAACAGTTGTAGCACCTGTCCAGACCCTTAGCCCACCCTCCTAAATGGAAGCAATTGCCCTGTAGCGCCCAGAGCACTGATGCCTGCACCCCAGCACTGTGTGGGAATGCAGTACAATCAGATGGTTTAATTGTCATGGGATCAATAACTGTTATGAGAAACTTCTTATCAGGCTGCTTAGGAACGAGTGTATAGGCTGACACAAAAGTAAAATGTGGAGGTCCTAACTCTCTGGGAGATGAAACAAGCTGTGAGACTGCCCCTTAGGAAAGTTGCAGCTGAATCATAGAATCATAGAATCATTAGGGATCGGAAGGTACCTCGAAAGATCATCCAGTCCAATCCCCCTGCCACAGCAGGATCACCTAGACCAAGTCGTACAGGAACACATCCAGGCGGATCTTGAACATCTCCAGAGAAGGAGACTCCACAACTCCCCTGGCAGCCTGCTCCAATGCTCCTTTACCCTCACTGGGAAGAAGTTCCTTCTGAATGATGTCAGAGACTTCAAGGACAAACTTTCAGTTTTGCATGAGGAGAAAATCCCTCCTACAAATACTGACAATTTTCATTCTATTGTACAGAAACAATTCCACTATCCATATTATCAAGTAATTACAAACTTTATCAATAATTGTCTCAATTTTACTCTCCAAACAAACGGCTTGCAGTCTGAACACCTTTTTACAGGGAGCGGCAACAGTGCTGAGCTGTATATGCACAACTCAAGAAAGGAGGCCGGTTCAGACCAGCATAGCTGCCAGTGTCCTGTCCATTGCTGGAGCTGCTAGGACTTCCTTGAAGAGGGATTCTTACACACACGCATCCACTTCCTCAGCATTTTGCAATTCTCATACAGGATTGTTCTGGCTGGTTTAAAGATTAGAGGTGGTGACTAAAGGTATCTGAGCTGGTCTTCATGAATGGATTGGGGTTTGGAAAGGAAATTTTGATGGCATGGCAACAAATATGTTATTGCAAAAGCAAAAAGAGGCAAAACGCAGACAATTTAATCATCATCCAAGTAACAGAATGCACTCCAAGTGACACCACCACTAATTGTTAAAGCAAGACTAACTGTTAAAAACAAGCCATTTCCAAGCAATGCATTTCTTTCTAGAACTAGAGTGCAAGCTTAAAAACTTGCAGGCCTGTCAGCCAAAGAAAAAAACAAAGCAAATCTCCAGGATGTGGCACATTGGGACAACATCCATAGAGGAAAAGGTAGCTTGAGATGTTGAGCTTCTCACTGCACAGACAAGGGAACGAACTAAGTTTGTGTTTGTTAGTTGCATGATGTAGTGCTTGCTATTGCTTCTTGAAAAACCCACCCTTTAGAACTCATTTTAAATAACATATTGAAATCATTATTTAAATATTGTTTTGCCTTAGATAACGTTTGATGAAACTCCTGACTCTGACCACCACTGGCAATTGTATTGTCTCCATACAATGACAAATTTTCACTCATTAACCATTTTATTCCATAGTCAAGTGGAGTTTGACCATGCGCATCACTATGCATGCAGGCATGCTACTTAATCATTTGGGAAAGCATAAATGTCTAGTTTCATAACAGCAAGAGTTGTATCTATGTTTTGTCTCATAACCTGAGCCTGAAATACTCAGAGTTTCTTAGAACTTTCAACTTTACTTGAAAGTTTCAAGTAAAGTGAAATTCCACATTGGACTGCAATATTTTAATTAATTTTTCATCTGTTACATTGCCAATTCCTACCTTCTTAAAAAAAACACCCACAGGCAAATACGTTAATCGCTATCCTTCTAGGAAAGGTTTATTTCTGCACATGATTCAAAAATATTAATTTTCTTCAGCGAGGCTCTGGGTTTATTATAAGAATGTAAGAAACACAAAGTGTCTCTTTGTATAAGATTATAAGAGTGTTTTAGGTATACAAGTAGAAAACAACTTCTGTTTAATAAAGGAACGCCTAGGAGACATCCCCCAAAATTTAAATGGCCAAGCACGTCCACCTAATTGCCATGCTGTCTGGATGGAGAAGGTTTCAGCCACCTGCACTGGGCAGTTCTGAAGTCTCTCCCATACATGTTGGACACAGCAGGCTGGGATGAAAATCAGACAGCCAGAGCAGGAGTGTATAAGAAAGCCTTTCTGCTACCACTGCGGGTGCTTTAACTTCAAATCATGCTCCATTGCCTTGGGAAAAACAAGCTGCCCCAGTGTCTTGCTCCCTGAGCTACCAGCAGAGGTTTGCTGTCATGGCCAGTGACCAAATGGTCCCTGAAGTGGCTGACCTGCCTTTGCTGACCAAAGAGCTTCTTGGAGATGCACAGCCTTGTGACACTGGGATCACACATGCCTGGTCATGAGGCTGTGGCTATTTTGGTAGACCTCTATCTGCTTTCCTATTGAGGAGAAATTGAGGCAGTTCCTCTAAGCAAGAGTCCACTTGTGGCAGAGAGAGCAGGACTGCTTTTGAGCTTGGGACAATAATATTTCCAAAGTTAGTATTTAGCAGAAATCTCCTTCTATAGGAAAAGCTCCTTACAAATTGAAGAGGCTGTGCCTAGGGACACAGGAATCCAGGAATGGGTGGAGAAGGTGCATACGCTCTGGACAACCCAGCAGGGTCTGAGTAGTTTGTGGCACTGCTGACTCAGTTCTGCTACTGCTGTGCCTTGCCATTCCAGACGAATTCAACTGCCGTTCATACTACATCACACTGACACAATCAGAGGCCAGAGAAGGAGGATCACCTCCGGGAATCCCCCTATTTGTGTGTCATGCATAACTACAGCATCTGAGAAGAGCTGCATCTTGGTCTCAGCACATGTATATAGGAGAAATGGGAAATATTCCTGCCTCTTAGGCTTTCAGGAAAGCAAAACCAACTGTTCACAGGAACAACAGGGAGGGGAGGAACAACAAGCAGGGAAGGAACAACAAAGACTTTCCTGAAAGCATACTGTGGTTTGCTCCTGGTGTTTCCCCAGACATCCTGCAGTATCATACTATGATACCTATTCTGAGTAGGACAAGCAACTTCATTGCACAGATGCTCAATAAGCTTTCCAGCAAAATTTGGCACACAAAGGAACTGAGAAGAGTCCATCTGCAACTAGATGAGTCTTACATATCCAAAGGACACACACATTACCATCATATGGTAGTATTTCACAGTCACTTCATTGTATAGGGCTTTCTCCTAGAGGTACAGAGTCACATTGCTCTGAGCTGGCAGGGTGTGGAATACGTTGAGTCTGTGAAAGTCTGACTCATTTTGTGTCCAAGAACAGAGTGTGTGCTGGCTTCACTCGTGCTTCTTGTCATCTGAGGTTTCTGTAGGCACCATGCAACCCTTTCGTAACTGTCATTTATCTGTTTTCAAGGATGGGGAATTTTGGATGTGTTTGCAAATCTGCTTATAAGTAACTTTTCACAAATTCTACCTCAATTCTGGTGACACTGGCAATTGGGAAGAAAATTCAGAACCCTACGCCTGTCTTAACTAGGGTGAGCAGCTTTTTGGATGGACATGCTCTGAAGTACCCAGATTTCTTACTGAGAATCAGTGCAAGGGATATGATTTCCTTGCACATCAATGGTGAAACTGCCCACAGAAACCCAAGGAAAATCATCACTTCTATCCTTACAGTCTCACACCCATAGATTTCTTACAGAGGCCCATAAACCCCTGAAGAAATTCAGAGATGGGCTGGCCTGCTGCCAAACTGCATGTTAATATGTTAATGGATCTCACTGCAGTCTGGCCAGCAGGCTGCTATTGTATGTCCATGTGCAGAACCTGGACAGCTTTACTTAATATATCATCTGCTTCCCTGGGGTGACGTACCATCGGTGGCATCTTGTAAATCAGTGCATGGCCATAAGCAAAGCTGTTATCTGTGCTTGGAGAATTCCTGCAGCACTTAAAAAAGACACTCACCTAAATAAACCATAATTATGTTAATCACCTAAGATGTCTTAAGCATACTGACTAGTTACAAGTATAAAAGGGAGTATGACTAGAATCAAGGTAAATGTTTTGTTTCTATGATAAGTCTATAAAAAAAGAGGATGGTCAGCTATCTGAGTGCACCAACAATTATCTAATGCAGTATTCCCAGATGGAGAAACAGGATATTATGGCATGTCCCTGGAATGTTACTGTGGTTTAAAAATGAGAAGTGAAAAAAGTATGCATCCTGTTACCACCAGAAGGAAAAGAAATGTGTCTGAGGAGTGAGTACTACATTAATTACTGTACTCATTTAACCACTCTGAGCCTAACTGCTGAGAGAGTCTGGACTACTCAAGTACACAAGTGGCAGTAAGCAAGCAAAGAAGTGTTTTATTCCAAAGAGGAATTCTATCCTGCCTGGCAGCAGTAGAAAAGCTACTGCTGTTACCAGGCTGTAGTTTGCCCCCATAAGATGTTCCTTTGAATTAAACTAGTGATAATTCCATCCTTGCCACTAAACTAACGTGCTGCACAAACCAAATGCAGGAGATTCAAACAGAGTTCTAAAACTTGTCTTGCTGCAAGACACAGTTTTGCTAAGTGTTTATCAGGCTGGGGGTATCTTGCAAAGGCTGGGTAAGGTCTTCTCTGTACTTATTATAAGCAGATACTAAACAGACTGTACTTCAAAGGATTGAGGAACTTTCTGAGCAGACGAACACAGATGGAGATTGTCACCAAAGGACAGAAATAATAGTAGTTTTCAAATTATTTTTTATTGGATAAGAAAGGAGTAAACTTCAGTCCAACTGCAAGATTCTGATCTTCAGAGCAATAGCATGACATTCTCCTTACTCGTAAAAATAGCTTTGCCTATGTGGAGATTAGGTTCTCTCATACTTAAGGAGGCAATTTATCATTAAAGATGGGGAGTTAAATACCTGCTTGTTCAGCTAATAGCCTGGTGAACATAGAGGAAGGAATTACACTTCTGTGTCATTGTCTGCAATATCTCACTGGCTACAGCCTGATGGCTCCTCTAGAAAGGCTAATGTAAATGTTATTAAGTTAAGCCACAGAACACCATTTAAAGACCATCCAATCTAATTACAGGAGTGCAGCATCACTAGGAATAAGTCTGCTATTGAGCATACCTTGCACCATATCATTGCTCCTTCTGTACATGGCCTTCTCAGAAGAGATTAATCTCATCCTGAAAACTTCACTGTAGAACTTCATGCAAATGTCACACATCCTATGAGCAGTACTTGCAACGAGCCAACATCCTCTGAGTGACCCTGAAATGCTGCACACTACTCATTTGTTGAGGAAGTGCTCATATTAGGATTCATGCTAGATACTGACATTATAAACCACTGCAGTTTTGTCTTCCTCCTACACTACTCCATCTCAATTTCTGGCATCTAGGCACAGAGGCAGAAAATTGCTACCAAGTCAGAAGAGGGCTTTTTCCTTCCTGCTTAACACAGGTGCAAATTGTTGTACGCTCAGCTGGATTGAGGCACCCAAGGAGTCCCATTCAAGTGAAGATCGGTTACAGCGTTCCTCAGGGGCCTGGATTGGGCCTGATACTGTTTAACTTCTTTGCTGGCAATGTGGACAGTGCACAGAGTGCCTCCTCAGCAAGTTTGCTGATGCCACCAAGCTGTGTGATGTGATCCACACACTGGAGGGAAGGGCTGCCAACCAGCAGGACCTTGACAGGCTTAAGAGCTGGACTTGTACAAATTGCATGAGGTTTAACAAGTCCAAGTGCAAGGTCCTACATATGGAAGTAGGAACTACACTCCCCGGAAGTGTTTAAGGCCAGGTTGGATGAGGTCCTGGACAACCTGGTTTACTGAGATGTGTTATCTATAGCAGGGTCTTGGAACTAAAAGATCTCTGAGGTGCCTTCCACTCTAATCATGATTCTTTGATATGTTGAAGAGATGAAGATGCAGGCTCTGCCTTGCCCGTATCGAGTCAGAGTTACTCAAAGATCTCTGTGGAAAGGGAATGCTGTTCACCATGAGTAACACCAGCCAGCTGCTGCAAATACAGTCAGGCTTACAAGAATCATCCCATGATCAAAGGAGAAAAGGAAATACGTAACACAATACATGTCTGACTTGTGATTATACAGCTGCAACTGCATTTCAGTCTGGGACTGCAATGCACTGTACTTGCATTTACTTGTACTTTTTGGATATTTGACTATTTTTCCCTTGTCCTCTATTTGAAACAGTTGTTTGCTTGAAGTGGTGATATTATCTCTGGTACCTGACAACCACTAGGAATACCTATGTGAAGGAACTTTTGGGTTTGTCATTAATCTACATACTTAATTTCGACTCATATGTGGAAGAAGCCAGGAAGCAAATAGCAAATTAATATTAGTCACAAAGCAAAATGTTCTTATTTCCTACACATGGATTTGGGTCAGAAATGAATGTTATGATTAAACAGAAATCTGAAGAACAAGCCCCTTTCCAGTATGTAGACTGGAATGTTACTGTGGTAACCAGTGGGATAACCAATGTTATAAAAATATGTCCACATCACAGAATCACAGAATGTTAGGGGTTGAAAGGGACATCAAAAGATCATCTAGCCCAACCCCCTTGCCAGAGAAGGACCACCCATGGTGGGTCAATAGGAAAATGTCCATGTGGTTTTTGAACATCTCCAAAGGAGACTCTACAACATCACTGGGCAGCCTGCTTCAGTGCTCTGCCACCCTCACAGTGAAAAACTTTGTCTTTACATTTATATGGAACCTCCTGTGCTCCTATGTTTGCATCCATTGCCCCTTGTCCTATCAATGGACACTGCTGAGAAGAACCTGGCTCCATCTTCCTGACACCTCACCCTTCATGTATTTATAAACATTAATAAAGTCAACCCTCATTCTCCTCTTCTCCAAGCTGAGACTCTNGACCACCCATGGTAGGTCAATAGGAAAATGTCCATGTGGTTTTTGAACATCTCCAAAGGAGACTCTACAACATCACTGGGCAGCCTGCTTCAGTGCTCTGCCACCCTCACAGTGAAAAACTTTGTCTTTACATTTATATGGAACCTCCTGTGCTCCTATGTTTGCATCCATTGCCCCTTGTCCTATCAATGGACACTGCTGAGAAGAACCTGGCTCCATCTTCCTGACACCTCACCCTTCATGTATTTATAAACATTAATAAAGTCAACCCTCATTCTCCTCTTCTCCAAGCTGAGACTCTGCTCTTTCAGCCTTTCCTCTTAAGGGAGATCCTCCATTCCCTTAATCATCCTTGTGCCTCTGCTCTGGACTCTTTCAAGGAGTTCCCTGTCCTTCTTGAACTGAAAGGCCCAGAAGTGGATGCAATATTCCAGATGCTGACTCACTGGGGCAGAGTAGAGCTGGAGGAGAACGTCTAGGGATCTACTAACCACACCCTTTCCAATGCACCCCTGAATGCCATTGGCCTTCTTGACCATAAGGGCACATTGTTGGCTCATGGTCACCCTGCTGTCCACCAGTACCCCCAGGCCCCTTTCCTCTATACTGCTCTCTAACAGGTCAGTCACCATCTTATACTGGGACCTGGGGTTATTATTTCCCAAGTGCAAGACCCTGCTCTCACCCTTGTTGTATTTAATTAATTTTCTCCCCATCCAACTCTCCAGCTTGTCCAGGTCCTGCTGAGTGGCAGCTCAGCCCTCTGGTGTGTCAGCCACTCCTCCCAGCTTTGTGTCATCAGCAAACTTACTGACAGTGCACTCAATTCTCTCATCCAAGTCATTGATGCATATATTGAATAGTACTGGTCCCAGCACTGACCCCTGAGTGACTCCACATGCATTAAATCCATTCTCCCACTGACTCTTTTTTTTTTGTGGCTGCCATTTCTTGATTTTACTCTGCTTAGGCAGGTCAGTCCTCTGCCATTACAAATCTATAACACTTAAACTTGTCCTTTTCCATCGTATATCACTTTCCTTTACCTCCTATGCCACCACAGCTGTGAACAGCACCTAATCCAGCCTAACTCTTGTCCTACCCATCTCCAGCCTCCCAGCAAGTAGCAGCACATATTGTCAGCAAGCCTGACAATTGCTAGCTGCCATGGAGCACAATGCTGCTACGATCAGAGCTGCCACAAAACTAAGAGAAGCATTGTGTTGCTGCCTGCTGAAGTGGCTACCACCACCAAACCCAAAAGGAGATAGGAAAACTCCTGGGTTAAAAAAAGCACCCGATCAGTAGCAATGGTCAAGCCAGTTTGTGAGTGCAGATATGTGCAAACTGTCTGAGCAGCAACTTACAAATAGCTCCAAGGAAACAGTGAGGGGCTCTGGCACATGGTCCATGCACTTGGACTACAGTAAACAGGATTATATGCCTGTTTTCCCAGCTTTATACTCAGCCAGGGCATCAGAACTTTCCCCTTTTAGGCCTCTTTGCGATAAAGGATTCTCAAAACTAGCATGTGGCAGAGAAATAATTTCTCTCAGCTGAACAGCTATGAGTCAGGGGTTTTTTATATTAACCTTTTCTCCAATTTGCAATGGCATTGGACTGCACATGGATTTCAGACAGAAAAGTCTTAAATGTCTGGAGTCTGCTTAGAAAGTGAACTGCAAGCTTGTCTCAGATGATTCCCCCTTTCCCCTAGACCACAGAGCACTCAGGACCTTGCCAACATGCTCTTCTTTCACAAGATGCAGGGTGGGAGCAAATGTTCCTTAGTTCCCTGGCTGGTTCAACCTTGTTCTCTTTTTTACACTATGGCACATATTTGTGCAGCATGCAACAACCAAATGAGAACATCTTTTCCAAGTGCTATTTCTTAGTGGTATTTGGAGAAAGATTTGTAAACTATGTCATATTGTTTTCAAATTAAAACCTCAACACACTCCCACAACTGTTTTTCCCTTGCATTTTCCTCTTTAGACCTCCTTCAATCTCTATTTTCTTTGATTGGAAGCACAGGAAAATGTTAAAACAAAGAGTGCAAGTACTTTTCTGCTTCCTGTCTCCTCACTCCCTCCAACATGTTTTATTTCTGCTCTTTTATGTGCTTTGAATCACGTCCTTGCCCCTTGTAATATTCCACCAGCCTTGCCTTATGTCTAGAATAGCATATTCTGGCAAAAGAGTATTTAGCTCTCCACTGTCAGGCTACTATGTGCAGGGCTCCTACTTTTCATGGAGAAAGGGCTAAGGCATCTTAGCACTGGCCTCTCTGCTTGGCTGCAGTGTTTCCTTTTCAGCCTTCTCACAAAAATGATGGAGGGTTTAATTGTTTTTAGTGTAGCGCTCCTTTGTTCAATTCCTTCTCATTTATGTATTCTTTCTATTCCTGTCCACAAAGAGAAGAAAGCTAGAACATTACTTTTGCCAGTGGATTAGCAGTTGTGAGCTGTGAAAGCTGGCTCAGCAAGGACTGGGAGAGGACACCTGGAACAAAGAGATCAGCCTATCACCAGACCTGTTGCTGGATCTTCTTCAAGATCCCAGTGTACGTAACTATGGCCAGAAATGTGGATGACATTCCTCAGCTCCCTCCTTGGCTGTAAGTCATCTTCTCTAACACTTCTCTATTCCTCTTGTGCAAAACCTAACTAGAGCGTGGCAGCTACATGCATCCATCTTGGAAAAGGGAGAGATCTGAAGGATGGGTTAGTTCAGCAAAACAGCAAGGCTGCAGGCAGGCGTTTGAACTACAGCAGTGATAATGACTACACTTCCAACGGTATGAAGAACAAAACAGGGAAAATATCTTTCCATTGTCCTAGAAATACATTTTTTTAGGAAACAGAAATAAAGTGTACTTGACTTCAGATTGACTGAAGGGATTTATTTGGCTAAAAAAGCCTCACTTTTTGTGGGTAAATTCAGTTTATTTCAGAACCCTTTAAAGAAGCAGATTAATTTGAGAAGGGAAATATAAACAGGAGACACAGCAATCCTCACTTTAAAAATGTAGAAATAACACATTGTAGAGTTTTTAACATTCTCCACTCCTTCTCAGATGAAAATAAGAGGAAAACAAATTGGCCTGTTGCCTTTTTGCTGTTCATTTACTGCAAAATGTTTCACTACCTCCTTATATGAAACTGGAATCATGACATTTCCCTTCACCCATAAAAGACAATGAATCTAGTTTCATTTAATCTAAGATGATACTTAGACTCTCTGTAGCAAAACAAGGCACCTGAAGCGTGATTCATCCTCCTTATTGCAGACACCTGTCCTAAGGTAGGATGAAGTGATTTCTGGCAATGCTTCACTCTCTAGAGATTGCAGAGAAAATAGGGTCAAATTGTTTGGACTTAATACTTGGGTTTTGATGGCTAAAATGAATGTAAATTAATTTTCCCTCAGTCTTCTGCATGATTTTTATTTTGTTCTTTACTGACTTTATTTTTCTTATTTCTAGAATCTGGTTACGTACCTTCAAGAAGTCACGGTTACAGTCAGATCCATCTTCTACATCAAAGGCTGTGAAGCTATAGTTGAGTGTGTTTCCCTTTGTAGCTTGGATAGTCCAGTTGCAGTGCTCATGTAATGGATAATTATTCGGATAATTTAAACTTTCCAATATGCCGTGACTACGATTAACAATCACAACTTCTTGGCAAACTAAAATATAATGAGAACAAATTGTATTTGCACAGTTCAGTTCTTATTAATATCAGAGGATTACTATTTGAAGTTACTAATAGCATCATAAAGTGAGAAATATTTTACTTTACATTTTAGAGAAGCCATACAGAGGAAGAGTTGTTACCTATTGAAGTACCCATTTTACATGTTACAGACAAAATCCTGACTTTTCAGACTTGAATCCTTCAGCTCTATTATGGCCTTCCTTTCGGACACTTGCAGACTCATCATCATATGTTGTATATATATTTGCTGGATATTTTCTTTAGCTCTTAGTAGATTGCTATTCATAAAACATGTCTGCCTCTATTTTATTTTTCTTATCTAATAGAAATTTACCTTATTATTTGAAACATTGTGGGGAGGTTGCTCAACAAAGACAGATTAATGGGTTAAAGTGCTTTATTTAGCAAAGTGGAAAAACCTATAGTCTTTGGCTAAAACAACAAACAGATTTTCCACTCCTGGATTTTCCAGTTCCAAGAAGTGGAAGTAATCATGAAATTCATTAAAAAGGATTTTCCTCGTGAAGCGTCCTAACATAACTAGACACTCATCTGAAATAATGAGAGCTCTTCTTGAAGTGCAGAGAAAAAGAAAAGTAGACTAAAGTAGATACCAAGTGAAATTACAGTTATAGCATTAGGTCAGTCTCACAGTACCAAACTTTCATTAAGGTCAGAAAATATCAGAGTGGGCAATCCCCTGTCTGGAGACAGCATACATATGTATTGGGAACAGACCAGAGTAATCATGCATAGAGAGGAGGGCAGGAGGCAGGGAGCAAGCCAGGCTCTTTGCTTTGCACAGCAAATGCACCGCAGTGTTGGAACAGCAGAAATAGCTGCAATTCACTTGCAAAACTCGCCTGTAGTCTGTCACTAGGGATAATACACCTACCTAGGGAGGAGTTTTTTAATTCTTTCCAAATGATTTACAGAGCATAAGGTCTGTGTTTTTAGGACTTGAGGTCAATGTCAGGTGGAGTGGAGTTTGCCTGCAAAGCTATACTGGAGTATATAACTGTTTGAAAGGACAGAATGAAGAGCACAAAATGGATTTTGAGGAATGCAAGACAGGTAAAAGCTGCTATCCCCTGACATCATGTTTTTATTAGAAACACATCAGACACAAAGGTGCCTTTGAGTGTTAACTTGATATCACGTTTTCCTTTGTAATCTTTTCCAATTCATGGTTTCATTTATTTTATGTACATATAAAGGTATCTGACATCTAAGCCTCCTGATTTTGCATCACTTCTTCCTACACAATTTTAGCTTTTGGGCAAGTCATTGAAAGCTTTCTCTGGTGCATCTTCAGAAATTAAATATGAATGGAGAATGTAGATCACTACATCTGATAGCTTAGCTTAATGCTTTGAAAGTGCACTTCTTGTTTTATTAATGAAAGATAGGGAATACATCGCCTTGACTTTGTAGTCTGAAAAGCACATTTCATACAATCATAGAATCATCAGGACTCAGAAGGGACCTCAAAAGATTATGCTGCCACAGCAGGATCACCCAGACCAGGTCTAGGTGAGTTTCAAATATCTCAAGAAAAGGAGACTCCACAAACCCCCTGGGCAGCCCCCTGCAGTGCCCTGTCATCCTCACTGGGAAGAAGTTATAGACTCGGTCAGGATTGGAAAGGACCACAGGATCATCCAGTTCCAAATCCCCTGACATGGGCAGGGACACCCCACCCTAGAGCAGGCTGGCCAGAGCCTCATCCAGCGCGGCCTTAAACACCTCCAGGGATGGGGCCCCAACCAGCTCCCTGGGCAACCCATTCCAGTCTCTCCCCACTCTCACGGTGAAGAACTTCCTACTCACATCAAGTCTACATCTCCTCATCTCCAGTTTTGCTCCATTTCCCTAGTCCTGTCCTAACTTAAAGAACAAGGGAGCCAAGTGTTCCTCACTCTTTGCATTATTGTATATCCCATGTGTGCATGAATAGCTTTGGCTTTTTACAGTCCATTTACTATTGTTCAAACCTAGGTCAACTGAATGGCTACAAACCTTCAGCAAGCCCTATGACTTAGGCATATCATAGTTAGGGTATGCAAAAATTCTTGCACATTATTTGTATGTCATAAAAATCCGTATCTTCCAACATGCATTTAACCATATATGCTAGAGCGTATATGAAGAAATGTGAGCACTGGAATAATATTACTGGAAACAAGAAAAATAATCAGCCATGTAACCTGTTGGGGTTTTCTCCAAATATTATAATTATTCTGCTATTTCTGGGGTAGAACTATTTTACAAAAAAAAATATTTGCAAAAAAAATGTCACCCTTGCCATAAAACATGATATTTTCCAGAGAGTTCTGCATAAGCTAAATGATCCCAGGACAATCCAGAATGGCTGAGAATAACTCACTGTTCTTTGCCATCCTGCCTCACAAATAACTAGAAGAGCAGAAGAATTTGTTCTGTCTGGCTTCTCTGTTAAAAAGTTATGAGACTGGGTGAGCAGAAGAGCAAGAACAATCCAATCTGTGCTGTTATGGATTCCTAGAACTTGCTATTCTAAGTAAAGCTGGAGTGGTAAGTGCCTCTGGGCAGGTAATCCAAGTACCATCACCATTAAATGGGTAGATAATTTTTAGCTCTCTGTGTTTTGTGACTGTACGAGACTAGAGAATCTGAGATCACAGGCTGCACAAAGCAGTTTCAGGAACAAGCTGAACTGTAGAAACATGGTCTTCTCAGCTTCTTTTACATACTTACCTTGTTTGTACTTGGCTAAAAATCCTCCACCTTCCTGACTGTTATCTGTTCTTAGTTTTACATACATGCTGTCTCCACTGGAACGGATGAGTTGTGGTATCTGATTCCCACAAAATTTACCTAGCTGTCTAGCATTACTGTTGTTACCATCATACACCTTAAAAAAAGAAAAAAATCATCAAGTTTTCAAAGGCATTACAAATCCAAGTAATTTCCCCTCAGCAAATGCCGACTTAGGGAACTGTTACTGCATATACAGGAGGTTAAATTGTGTTGCTGCTCAGAGGAAGCCTGACAGGCATTTCAGAAACAAGCAAATCAGTGGAAAAACAGGAAGCTAGTAACCAAATCCTGGTGGGTTTTGAGGGGCTTACTCACCAAGAGGGAAAAACTGCATTCCATTTAAACTCTATTAGGAAAAATTATGGAACAAAATAAATATGAAATTTGGGATCAGCAATAGGGTCACTGACACAGCGGTACATTTTTTCTTGCATTTACTAAGGCCTTGTAAATGAAAACATGACAATTCAAAAAGATGTAGCCAGATTTGTGTTTCAGTGGCCTTTCAATCTAGACATAAATGCTTTTTCTACTAGCAACTACACAGACACTGCTGCCTTACCACTCACTGCTCTGTGATAGGAAGGAAGGTAGCATGTGAGCATAAAGCCTTCCTATTCTTGATCTGTTCATTCAGGAACATTTGCAGGACTATTTGTCTTCCCTTGCCTGTGTGCTCATTTCACTCAGTAGCCCTCTATGGAGCTAAGCGCTACAGGGTACATACCGCAAGGTAATCCAAGTTGCAGTTTGGATGATATTCTAGATGGAACTGTTCAAACTGTATTTCAAATGGGGTTCCTCGGCTTCCTTTGAGCAACCAGTAACACTCTGAATTCTGGTAATAAGGCATAGGGTAGTTGGGAGACATGAAGATACCAGCAGCTGCCATCAAAGTTCCACCGCAACCTGAAAATGGCAAAGAAGTCAAACCAACACTTAATATCTAGAGGAGTAGAGAATGACACGATGTGTGAGATTCACAGCACTGACCTCCTTCACAAGCCCTGACCAACTGCAGCAATGCCCCAAAAATCCACATTTAGCCAACAGTGATGTAAGCAGTAGAAAGCATATAGCACTTAGAAATATGAATAATTAATTTTGAAGAGTACTTCTGGTAGACAGTTAATCTTTAAATAGAAAGCTCTCTAATGAACCTCTTGGTTATGGTTTTCCTAAATTTACAAGAAAGTTGAATCTATACTATATCTAGGGAATAGCATATCCTTCCCTGTGGAGAAAAATAAAGACCAAGGATCAAGAAAGTTGTATACTTTATCTTAAGAACATGAATTTTTGTTATATAATTAGCTGAAAGGAAGCAGAAAATATATGGGGGAAAGGTGAGAAATTAAATGCAAACAAAAGATCATAACTGAGATGTATAAAATGGTTGTATAGTTGATGTGATCAGTTTACCTGCTGATGTACCATCCCACTCTGCTGAAAATCCCTTTCTTGTGCCAAAGATGTCACTTACAAACTTTATCCACAGCTTGTTACCGTGAGAAATTGTAACAGGGGGCAGGTCTGTACTACAGTATTTCCCAAGAAGAGGAGATGTCTCATAGCCTCCATCTCTAGAACAACAGAGAAGACTTTATGTCAAAGAGGGAAATGATGAGAAATAGCGTTCTTTCAGGCTTGACTAATCCTTGCTCTTTATCTTCCACAGCAATACAGCTACCAAATACTGGAGCACTCCTGCTGCTGGCAGTTAATAGCCCTACAACAAGTACCTACTTGCCTGGTATGTCCACTCTCATCTGTCAGTATAGTAACAGAGTCAAAAATTATCTCAATTGACTTGATGTTGCAGAGGCAGGACTTTCTCTGCATTCAACAAGGTGGCAGTCATTGGTATAAGAAGAAGCAATCTAAGTTGAAGACATAACAGTTCACTCACTCCTTACTTTTTAGCCTGCCATGAAACCAGACAAACTGGCCTATTAAAAAGACCCCACGTCTGTCACTGCATGAACAGGAACCTATTTCTCAGAACTGGCACAGCACATGTTTTGAAACATTTTCTTAGCCTTCAGAATTGTTTCTACAACCACTTATTTTCTGTTTTTAAATTAAGTAGTATTATTTCCACAAATATTGTAATCAGGATGCACATTTAATGTTCTGTTTTGCTACCTGCACACATACCATGGGAACAAAAAAGATGGTGATAATCTTCTTATCAATCGCTTTATAACTTTAAGAACTTTCATAGTACAAATACCCTATGGGTCATTAGGACTCTAATAAATACAGGTGTATCTATATGTGGGTGTGATCTAGATATGATGATTTTAGGTACAGAGTAATACTTGGAATTACACATTCACAAATCTATATCCCCTTCTGAGGAAAATCACTACTTAGACCTTGCCATTCTCTCATCCTCTCAATTTAAACTGCTTACTGCAGGCTCAGATTATGGGCAGCTAAAGAACTGTGCCAGAACCTCTCCTCGCTTGCATCTTGACCTCTGTAGCTGTGGTCTGATGACCAACTTTTTTAGTTGACTGAAGGCAATTTATCAAAGGACACTTCAGGACAAGCAACTGAAGTAGCACCTCACCCAGGACTTATCTAGCTATGCCATTTAATGGTATCAGGTTTGAGGAGACATACTGCAAATTCACTTAGGACAGCAGCAATGTGCTGAGCTGCACTTATCAGTGTTCTAGTCATATCTTAAAACTTGTTAATGCTGCTGAACTCTTTGCAGTGACAACAGAGTTACATGCATGCAAAAAACGAATGTTTTCTGTTCTCAAGGTGAAAAAGTTTAAAAATCCAAGTTCTGTTATTATTCAGGTCTACAAATTAAAGTGATAACTTTTAAAATAAATGTAGATTAAATTTCATCTCAGAATGTTCATGCTTTATTTTTAAAATAGATTTGTTTTACTTAGAAAATATGGCCAAAACCCTTTCAGTTTTTAATAACTTTCTCCATTTGCTATGTACAGCTAAAACAACCAACTAATTCAGCAGGAATTCAGAATCTCAATACCAGAACTTCAGAAAGCAGCTTTTTGTTTGGCTTTAAAACATAAGACACTAATTCCTAAGGCATAACCCATACAGAACTCATGGCCAGCTCAGAGACTGAAAATCCCCACCAGCATTCTGCAGGCATTGTTCATCTACAGAGCTGGCTAATGAGGACAAAATGGATGCACTGACACTACAAAGGGCAAATGCCATGCAGCAACACAGCACAGAGAATGTGTAGTTGGCATATATATAAGCATGCAGTTAATCTTCCTGCAAACATCACTACCTTCAACTCTTCTCTGTCCTGTGGGATTTACTAGAAATCACCTTAATGTGATTTCTTAATGTCCTAAGTTTAATGATGATGCCAGTATAGGCAAATATCGCACATCCTGTGCGTGTTCCTAGTGCTGCATCGTGGAATAGCTGTTGTTTAACGATGATGACCATAAAACAAAAAAGAATCATAGAACTGCAGAATAGTTTGGGGTGGAAGAAACCTTTAGATGTCATCTAGTCTAATCTCCTGTGCAACGAACAGAGACATCTTCAACTAGGTTAGTTTACGCAGAGACACATCCAAACCTGACCTTGAGTATTTCCAGGAATAGGGTTTCAGCCACCTCTCTGGGCAACATGTGCCAGCGTTTCATCACCTCACTGTAAAAGATTTCTTCCTTATATCTACACTCAATCTTTTGTCTTTTAGTTTAAAACCATTATCCCACATCTTTTTGTAACTAGCCCTGCTAATAAGACACTCCCCCTCTTAATTGTGAGCCCCTTCAGACACTGGAAGGTCTCAGAATAAGGTTCTGGGGAGCCACCTCTTCTCCAGGATGAACAAAACCAAGTCTCTCAGCCTGTCCTCACAGCAAAGGTTTTCAAGCCCTATGATAATTTTCATGACCAGACATGCTCCAACAGCTCCATGTCCTTCTACTGGGGACTCCAGAACTGGATGCAGTACTCCAAGTGGAGTCTCATAAGAGCAGAGTAGGGGGCAGAATGGCCTCCCTTGACCTGCTGGCCACATTTCTTTTCATGCAGCCCAGGATTCAGTTGGCTTCTGAGCTGTGAGGGAACGCTATCAGCTCATGTCCACCAATACCCCCAAGTCCTTCCTGAGCTACTCTCAATCCCTTTGTCCCCCAGTCCATAGTAACACCAAACAGTGGGGTGTTCCACTTTCCAGGTTCAGAGCTTTTCACTTGGCCTTGTTGGGCCCCAGGAGGTTCACACAGGCTCACTTCTCCAGCTTTCCAGGGTCCCTCTGCACGATTACCCATCTCTCAGGTGTGTCAATTGGACCATTCAACTTGGCGACATCTCTAAACTTGCTGAAGGTGCACCCAATCCCACTGTCTATGTCTCTGGTGAAGCTATTAAACAGTACGGTACTGGCCCCTGAGGATCATCACCTGTCACCGATCTCTATTGGGATATCAAGCCATTGACCACTACCCTCTGGATGTGAGCATCCTATCAATTCCTCATTCAGCAAACAGTCTACCCATTAAATCCCTATCTCTCCAATTTAGCAGATAGATGTTGTGGGACACCTTGTGAAAGGTCTTGCAGAAGTCCAGATAAATGACATCCATAATGTTTCTCCTGGTCTGCTGATACAGTCACTCCATCACAGAGAGCCACTAGGTTGGTCAGGCAGAACTTTCCATTTGTGAAGCCATGCTGGATGTCTTAAATGGCCTCATTGTCCCTCATATGCCTTAACAGAGCTTTGAGGAGGATCTGTTTCCTGACATTCCCAGGCACAGAAGTGAGGCTGACAGATTAGTAGTTCCCATGGTCCTCCTTTCCACCCTTTTTAAAAATGGTTGTGAAGTTTCCCTCCTTCCGTCCATCAGCAACTTCATCTGACTGCCAGGACTTTTTAAATATCATGGGGAACATGTCAACAAGAGGCAATAGAACACTTTGTTTCTTCACTAAGGAAAGCAACCAAAATGCAGTACACATGGGACTGCAGGCCACATACTCCACTTGCTTTGAGAACTGGAACTGATGAAGTGGGAAAGCTGGCAGTAGAGTAGGACAGGAGGAGGTAAAGGAGACCTTTAAAGTCAGCTGGCAATTCCTTTTCCCACACTGACATCACAGGTGTCTATTTAATGCCATAGCTTCTGAATAAACCTAAGTGGATTTGGACAACTTCCATGGTTCATCAGTATTAAGGACAAGGTAAATGACTAGGCTTACCTGATTTCTATGTAATCCTCTGTACAGCGTTTATTCCCTTCCAAGATGAATTCGGTGAAGTGCAGCACAATCTGTCTGTTCATTCCCACTGTGATAGTGTATATGCATTCTGTCTGGACAGGGTAGTTATTGGGATAGTTAGGAGATGTTAGCACTCCAGTTTCATTACTGTAGTTGTGTGAGCACACTTCAAAAAGAAAAGAAATGAATGTGAATTAATTTAATACCTATGCTAAATGAACAGGAAATTCCTATTTCCAACAGACAGAGGAAGAAGCATCCAGTGCATTATTACTCTTCCTGGACACATCTTAACACAGAATGTCATCACTGTAAGTCAAACAAGAATCCAGCTTTTTCAGGTGTTTTCTGTATTTGAACTAATTTGCTCAGTTTTACCAGAACACCATGTCTGTAATGAATAGTTAATGTAAGAATAGTTCCAGCTGCCTAAGTTAGCTTTGACATAAAATCCATGCATGCAGAGAAAGAAAACTGAAAAGGATGTCTGATCAAAGCAAATTATAGGACTGCAGAATTTCTAAAAAGCATTGGTGGTGAGAACCGAATGCAGTCTGTAGGTACCAGGAGGTGCTATATCATTCTCAGGAATTCCAGGTGGTCAGACCTGGGAGATAAGGATTTCATACCCAAATTTCTGTATCCATTTTCTGGGCCTTGAGTGACAATCAGTTGGGAAATAATATAATCCTTAGCTTGTGAAGATGAAGCAGTTCTACTTCAGATCTTATATTAAAATCAGTGACATTAATAGTTTTGCGAGCATAGAATCATGAAATCATTTAGGTTGGAAAAGACCTTTAAGATCATGGAGTCCAACCATTAACCTCACTCTCCTGGGCGCACTGCTACACAGTGACCCTAGGCCACATATCTGCATGACTTTTAAACACATCCAGGGATGGGGATTCAGCCCCCCATCCTGGGTAGCCTGTTCAAAGGTCCCATGACCCTCTCAGTAAAGAAGTTTTTCCAAATGTCTAACCTAAACTGGCCCTGGTGCAATTTGAGGTAATTTCCTCTTGTCCTATGACTTGTTACTTGTGAGACTACACCAACACCTACTTCTCTACAACCTCCTTTCAGGGAGTTGTAGACGGTTATAAAGGGTCCTNGAGTCCAACCATTAACCTCACTCTCCTGGGCGCACTGCTACACAGTGACCCTAGGCCACATATCTGCATGACTTTTAAACACATCCAGGGATGGGGATTCAGCCCCCCATCCTGGGTAGCCTGTTCAAAGGTCCCATGACCCTCTCAGTAAAGAAGTTTTTCCAAATGTCTAACCTAAACTGGCCCTGGTGCAATTTGAGGTAATTTCCTCTTGTCCTATGACTTGTTACTTGTGAGACTACACCAACACCTACTTCTCTACAACCTCCTTTCAGGGAGTTGTAGACAGTTATAAAGGGTCCTACATCCTTCTTTTCTTCAGACTAAACATTCGCAGCTGCTCCTTATAAGGCTCGTGCTCCAGCACCTCAATGTTTTCTTTTATTGAAGTGGCCAAAATTGAGCACAGTACTTGGCATGGGGCCTCACTGGCATGGAGTGTGGGGGACAGTCACTTCCCTACTAACACTGCAGAAACATCTTGGTATTATGGGCTGGAAAAAAGAAATCAATGTAGACCAATGCTGAACTAGAACCTGAGTAATAGCTAAAAAGAAGCTTTGTTGAAAGCTCAGACATAAGGACTACAAATACCTGTTATACAATAGTAGATGCAACTTATTTGGGAGAGAATAAAAGTCAGGCTCGAATTAATGATGTGAGGACAGTTTAGGATCTGGCTGCAAAAAGGGCAAGAAGATATCTGTTCTGTGTCAGATATTTTCAGTTGAAACAGTGAATCTTGAGGCCACTGCATATTTTAATGGTGGTATGTCACACAGAACATTGTGGATAACCATGGGCACTGATGTTCTGGAAATCAAATGAGAACAAATACAACAGAAATTATGGAAACCACAGGAAATTAATTAGGAAGAGCTTAACTTGTTCAGCTTAAGTGCAGGAGAAAAGGGAAGAGTGGAACACCAAGAAGCAAGAAGATATGATAAACAGAACATACCCTAAATGACAGTCCCAGCACTGAAGTTAGAAACTGAATACAGATACACAGATATTAGGAGAACACTTCTGTCAGGAAGTGAAATTCTAGAGCAATCATCCAACCAGCATAACAGGTTCAGAAATGGGAAAAAACTCTACCTTTTTTAATGATACAGAATGATTCATTTATTTAATAAGGCAATCATATTAAGTAGCTTTTGGCAAAAAAACCCAAACAAACAAAAACCAAGAAAGGCATAAAATTGTAGGCTGGATTTGATGACCTGTAGATTCACTGTGGACCTCTGTTCCACTGTTTCAAGTCCTACAGGCTGCAAATATAAGAAATGAGTGCTTAGAGTGCCTAACACTCCAATATGTGAATTTTTTTAGGGGAAAAGGATGGAATTACAATCCAGGCCCTTAACTTGTAAAGTCTGTCATTTCCGTGCCTGTTATCTATCCATTCTAACTACTAAAACAATCTTGCTTTGAATGGTGTAATTTTTAATGGTGTTTTTTTGTATTCTTAATCACCTGGAAGGCCTCTTTAGGAAATCATTTCTGTGGGATACTGTATCCCAAAGCTAGCTATCTGACTTGTTGTTTCTATTCTATCACAAAAAGAACAAAGAAGTGTGACACAGACATTTTCTGCCCTTCAGCTGTGCATTGGTATTGCCAAGTGAAAAGTGTTTCATCCATGACTCTGCCAATAGTTATGATCTATAAACACCTTTATGCAGAATTTCAGTCATCAGTGTGTTACATCACAGACAGGCACTAATCTATGTATATCACAAGCAGGTTAATTCTGGTCACCTTAAAACTTTGTACTGCTTTGCAAATCCTTATAATGCCCTTGCTGTGTTGTCAGCTCCCGTGGTGTTTCCTGATATGGAAGGCTTATCACCAAACCCCAGAGCCTTAAGTCATATGATTTCTCAAGAACCCTGCCTGCTCATTACATGAAAAGCAATAAAAAAGTAAAATGAAAATGTGTTTGTATTTGCTAGGTTATTTAGTTTTAACTGATTATTTTATTCTGATTTTGGAAAAGTAGGTGCACATTTAAAGGTTAGAGCTGTTGCGATACTGTCACACACACACACACAGGGGCTGAGATGCTGAATACTAGTTTTCAGACTGGACATTAGAATTAAGTGCTAGATAAGGGCCCTTAGGTTAAAATTGGTAACATGGAAGCCAAAATATTTTATCAGCTCTTTTAAGAACAATTTCCACAGAGCTGTCCAGGTTGCCTCCCTCACCAAAGTTTGTTTTTCTACACAGAAACTCACGTCTGAAGAATGCTATTTTAGACTAGATGCTGCATAAATACAGAAGGTAGAACAGCAACTGCTTTAGAAATGTCAGACTTCTGCTCATACTGAAATAACTCCAAGTGTAGACTGAGGATACGTTGCTGTGACAATTAGGAAGAGCATAAATGAACACATATTTTTTGACTGCAACCTCTCTTCTGGTAACTATTTAGTTGTGTTCTACTTTCAGCAAGAAAGCTGTCACTCCCTGTTTGCTCTCACCCCACCAACACAGCATTTAGGAGTGTGTTGGGGCAGTAAAATCCATTAGCAAAGTTAGTAGGAAATAAGCACTTTGCCTCCTTTGCCGAAATTCAAAATGCAGTCTGATAAAATAAAGTAATTATATGTCTACAAAAAATATGAATTCAGTTCCATTTGAAGATACTTATGACAGCACATGAAAACCAAAAAGAGACAATCTGCATACACAGTGCACATCTTGCTTTGCCAGTGTGTGAGATTTTGAATGCTGTTCAATCTGATTTCTGACTGGTACTGATTGAGTTTGTTCTTCTGAAAATAAATGGCAGTAACCTACGACAATAGTTAACAGTGGAGAAAAATGTCAGGTTTGTTAGCACTCATGCAATCGTATGAACCACAGAAAATTATATCCATGGGGTTTTTCCATAAAGAGAGTCCATCAGTTGCCACAACTCTAATTAATTAATTAATTAATAAAAATAAAACTATAGTGTTGCATGTAAAATGGTAGGGGGAGTTTTGACTTCACTTTGCTAAAAACCGGGATCCCTAGCAATTATTACTCTGTGTACTACTGTTTAAAAGTAGTTACACAATGTAATACTAGAGAAGAAAAAACTATTGTATAAAGTATATGCCTCTCCACAGGCAATGGAGAGACACATCTGCACTTCAGGATCTTCTGTTACTGCTGCTGACAGATACTAACAGGCTAAATGTTTATCAAGAAGGCACACAAAGATCCTTACTAGTGTTTCAGTCTCAAACTCCTTAGAAACACTGGGTACAGCTGTTCAAACAGAACCTCCCACTCTCTTCTGATGTTTTACACATAAACACACATGCTATAGAGTTGTATAGACATATATAGACATATATATGTACACACACAGGCGGACTAATGCTCTGATTAAACATAATGAAGTTACAATGACCTAATGAGCTGCCATTTGTTATCTCACTCAGCCTTTTTCCTGAGCAGATGCCCAAGATGCAGCGTTATCAGTCAGCTGTCTCAGTCTCACTGATCCACACCCTGTATCACTGCACATACGTATTTGTCAGATATGGCTTTCCATTCCTGTCTTTGCTTGTTCAGCTGAAGAACAAAGCCAGGCAATATTCTTATAATAATTACTGGATTCAGTCAGCAAGATGGGGACTGAGATCTTAACTTATATTCGGCTATCAATAAAGAAGACACACAAATCTATACATCACTTTCAGGTCCACTGTTAAGCTCATGGGGTCACAGAAGTTTTTCTTTCTTTCTTCATCCTTCTCTGACTTCTCCAATAAGTCATTGTTAGCTAACTTATACCACACAATGAAGCTATTTAAACATAGCTACCCTTCTTGACAAACAATACATCCATAATTCAAGATGATGAGGCTAAATATTGTCTTTCATCAAAGTCACAGAAAGACCAGGGATAAAAACCTCTGTCAGGAAGGAGTTTGCTGTAAACCTTGATAAGGCTGTTTTTTCCCAGCAGAAAAGGTGAAATTAAGCCTTTTTAATGAAAGAAACAAATGAAAAAATGAGGAAAAAAAACCCTCCTGTCTCCCTAGCTCCAAGTAAACCAAATAAATTCCCACTTGCTTGTGAATAAGCTGAAGACAGTAAAACACATACACTGACTGTAGTGCTATTCCTATTGGAAAATTGCAGCCTGGATCTGACCCTGAGCAGGAAAGACTGAGCCCTTTCAAAGATTTTTCAGCAATTTCAGATGGATTCTTTTCAGTGTGATCAGCCAAGATGGACAAAAGAAAACAGTAAAATCAATCACAACACTTATGTGACATGGTATTTGTGTCTGGACTTTAAGAAATAAATCCAATTACTTTGTTTTCCAGGTGGCTTTCACCTTTAAAAGACCAAATGGCCAAGAATTAAGCATTCTAAGTACCTATGGTGTAGCAACATGTAGTTTACACTATGAGTATCACATGGCCACGTTTGATGGAAGGATTTCCATTTGTACTGTTGCCGTAGAAGCTATTCGCAGATACTAGCCATAGACAGCTAAAGCAACAGTTTGCGAACTATGAGCCACCAGCCACAGCTCTATCTCATGGCATTCAAATTTTTTGACAGGAAATACACCTTTGCCATTATCNTTGATGGAAGGATTTCCATTTGTATTGTTGCCGAAGCTATTCCCGGCTACTAGCCACAGACAGCTAAAGCAACAGTTTGCTAACTATGAGCCACCAGCCACAGCTCTATCTCATGGCATTCAAATTTTTTGACAGGAAATACACCTTTGCCATTATCTTAAGGCTACTTTTCAACTAATACGTCACAGATAAACTGTGCTAGGAACACTGTGGTTTGCTAAGATGCAGGGAGAAGAAACTTAGGGTTTGGTGGTTTTTTGCACAAAAATATGTCATGCACTCCTACTTTCCATTGGGTTTTTTTTACTCCTTTTTTATTCTTTGGTGAGGATAGGGAATTATTTTGTTCATCTTTTCAATAGCTCATTCTTGGTAGAATAACTCCAGGCAAAAGCCCATTAAAATGTCTAATGTGAACAAGAACAGCTTTAACCAGTTCAGATTTTGGTTACATTGCAGCTGGCTAAGAAAACATAGCTCAAAAATCTGGAAGATTCTCATTGTACAAGAATCATTATTAGAGCCATATTTTCCTTAGCAGAAAAATTAAAACCGGCAGCAGATGTGAAGATGAAATAATTCCCAGCTTTGGTACATCTCTCAGATATGCAGCAGATGGGCAGCACTTTGCTACCTTAGAGTACCTGGATATAGTTAAGATGAATTCCATGTCTACACACCTCACAGTAGGAAACCTAAGCTTGATATGATTTCAGAGAAGTCAGGAGTAGCTTCTCACGGCCATGTCCACATGCACACGTTTTAACCCTATCACAGAAGCTTCAAATCACTGTATTCTTCATTTAGTAAAAACAATATCAGCACTTTGACTTGACAGCTTTATAGTACTGTACTGCTATGCTTGTGCTGAGAAGGAACAGATCTCTGTTCATAGTTTCAACTTCTCTTATTAATCTCAGTTTCACGGGCATCTGATACTTCACCATACTTACATGGTTGAAATGAAAAAGCATTTATTCTAGAGATCACAGTTCTAACTCTGACTGAGAATAAGTTGAGAGCTAGCCCACTATAGCTGAAGAGTGGTAAAAATGTCTGTGTTAATTGCAGGATGCAAAAGAAAACTGGACCTGTTTTTCAGAGATTGGATTATATATTATTATTATATACTATTATATAGTAAAATTTCATATAAACATTTTATGTGGTTTCTAGTTAACAGCACTTGAGAAACAGGCAGCACTGATTCAGCTTGAGCCTTACATCATGCATGCAGCAGTGGTGTGAATCAAAGTCCAATCACATTGTTTTTGGTAAAAGGGGGGAATATGGAAGAAAGCAGGCAGAACAGTGAGTCTGGACAGATAGCCTTGAGATAACTAACCAAGCAGAAAGCCAGATGGGATTATCCATCAAATATAGGTCAATATTGAGTATTTGGATCTTGATGAACTGTAAGAAAAACTGCTGTAAGAACCATTAGGAAAGAATCAAATCCACCCATGAAATACTAACCCAACATAGAGTAAAACTAAAAATAGCACATAATCAAGGAGCAACCCTATTTACAAGGAGTTATAGTTTGCACCTTCAAAACAAGGTCATACAAGACTTACTTTATAAGGCTGATAATTTCATAAGTTCTCACTAACAAGAACCCAGTTTTCAAACTGCAGTCTTTCTTGAGGGATAATTTTAAAGTAGAACTTATTGTGGGGTGTATTATTTTCTAACAAATAGAATTTTTGTCCTTGGAATTGTTCTCATCAAATCTTGGTAGGTTTTACTGGGGGGTTTTCTGTGTTGTTTCCGTGCTAGATAACTGAAGTATGAATAAAGGCAGTTGAGAAAATGTATTATTTGGATTTCTAAGTTATCTGGTAGTGAATAAAAACACAGTGACAAAATCTTGTCTGATCTTGCCTAAACACAGGCTTGAAAGATGAAATAATAGCCAATTTTTCCCAACTGCTGCAAAGAAAGCAGTTATTTTTCACAGGGTAGAAACTGGAAATTTTGCTGATCTTAAACAGGTTGGAGATACACAGGAAAAATAGGAAATTAGGAAAAATAGAATTCCTAAAGAAACTAAGAACAAACAATGAGTGGTAGTTTGTGGCTGCATAGACATCTACTCTGAATTTCTGGTATTATTCTCATTCAGGCATCATTGTAGCCTGCACTCACACGCACAAACCACTTACAAACCGGATAATGACAGATACAGAAATAACCCAGACACAAGTGTATTCTCATTTTTACTTTTTCTCAGCATCCCACTCTGCTGTTTCTGTGGTATAATTCTGCTAGGTCTAACCTGTCTCTCTGCCCACATACATCCTCTTCTACTAGAGATGGGGGTGGCAATAGCAGATCCCTGTCTATTTGGTCTATGAAGCTGGTAGTTGCAGTCTTTCATCAACAGGCTGCTTTATCAAGGGCAGCTCAGTCACTGCTAAAACACTCTCGGTGATGGAGACGAGTGCAAACACTGGATAAACACAATTTGAAAACACAGATATGTCCTCACCCTGGAAAACATTCAAATCAATTAGAATTTGAAGTAATGCTTCAGTTTTTCTTTTCTTTAGTGAACTAAGGGATTAAATGATCATTCTCCTCTTCAGTATTCTTTACCCCACTGATGTATGTGTTGTCTCCTTTAAAAAAACTGATTTAAGAGGAGCTTTGAATTCTTCTGAAGACAGAAATGTTGCACACTGTTAAAATTTAAAATAACCCAACAATCCACCAACAGTTATTGCTTTCATGTTACTTTGCTGCTTTATCAGATTTCCTTCTGTATGACCTTTCTCTGCCTATCCTGAATGTTGCACCTTGATAGAAACTAAATTAATTTATATGGCACCTGAGAATCTCCCATTCAAGGGAAGGAGAATTCATCTCCCATTACATGATTGCTAAGCTTCCTAGATCACATGTTCTCAGCTCAAAATGGACAGAGCAAATGCAGAAAATACTTCTAAATAATTCATGCAGTTCTGCTGTGTCAGCTCTTACTGGCTTTTTGAAGAAAACAGCAGTGCTGCTTACAGAAACTGCTTTCTGTCTTCCCAGGGAGAAAAAAAGCTTGTGAATAAAGCAGAACAAGTAAGAAGGGGTAGAAGAGGCACCAGGAAGTCTTCTGTTAACACAGAAAATAATGTTTCTGCTTCTTGCAGTGGTTATTTACAGTGACAGCTGAAAACATTTAATTTGCATAATAAACAGACTGACATATTACCCTTTGACGCATCCAGGGAGATATAATTAGCCGAAAAGCCCTCTGATGCAACGCTGTGATCAATCACAAAGTACAACATCATCATGTTGCCACCACTGGTGAGAGATGGTGGAATTGATCTTCCACAGAACCTGCAGCAAAAAGATGCTCTAAATTAAATGGCAGTACTTTATGAAGCATCTGTAGTACTGGAAGAGGATTCCACTTTCCTACGAAGTTTTAACAGCTACATGTACACAAATCTCTCCTTTAGGTGACGCAGATCGCAGCCATACACTCCGTATCATGAGACTAGCATGCTGAAGGTACAGGGCCACAAATCTAACTTGTGTGACAAAGTCAGAGAAGAAATTGTGCATCTAACTGTCAAATTCTTATTGAAATTGTTCCATGATGTACCTACACACGTTCTGTTCTCTGGTAGGAATCAGACTGGCTCGCCAAAGGCTAAGGTTGCAAAGCACTCTCCATTATGAGAGCCATTTGCTCCTTATTTAACAAAACACTGCCATGTCAGCCAATTACTTTACAGTCTGTAGCTGCAGCTAACTGTTCCCAAGTAGTTCAGATGTTCTTGAATTCTAGGGTGGCAAGAAGCCCCTGTGTATTTCCCAACTGGAGAAGAAGAAAACAAGAAAAAATATTTCTTAAGATAAAACTGCAATTAAGGAGAAAGTGAAAAAAAACCCCACTTATAAAATGTAGATTTTGTTTTAGTTTTTGCTGAGATCCAAACTTTTAAGTAATTTTTCTTTTATTCCTCCAAGTGCTTAAAAGAATTTGTTTTCCTGGACCTAGCTACTTAGGCAAAGAAATTACTGGTGTTGTTTTTTAATGCAGAGAAATTAAACTATACAGAAAATTTAAAGAAGCTAATTGGATTTTGTTATCTACATAACAGCGCTCACTCCAGAGTAATTCAGGCCCTTAGGCTAACGGACTTACCTTCCCAATTTTTGCGCAGTGCTGTTGTCATATATTTCAAGATAATCCTTTGTGCAACTATAATCAAATGCCAAATTAAATGAAGCAAATGTCAGGCGGATAAGGTAGCCAGGTTGAACATTGATAATCCAGATACAGTTAATACCATGTGGGTAGACATCTGGATGACTAGGACTTGTAATGGTTCCTTCTGCTCCAGTGAGAAGCTCTCCACATACTGTAGACATTTAAAACACCAGAGTAAATTATACATTTGCAAAAAACCACAGTCACCTTTAAAATTAATTATTTTTCTTTGTAAAATGTCTTTTTTTGCCCATATTAGAGAGTAACTGATTTGGAATTTTTCTTCCATTACACCATCCTAAAACTTGACAACATCTGTTCTCAGTGTACAGGAAAAATCAGAAAGTCACAATACTCTACACAGAAAACAACCACAACAAATCTGTACCTCTGTCTAATGGCCAGAACTCAGCTCTGAAGCCAAAGTTGGTAAGGGAGGAAGCTCTGAATTTGATATAGAGATTGTTCTGTGTGGATTGCACTCTAGATGGTACAGCTGTACCACAGTATTTCTTCAGAAGAGGAGAGTCTTTGTTGTTGCCATCTCTGACCTGAAGAATAACATAAGCAAAACATCCCATACAATCTTCTATTATATCAAACTTTTAAGCACAAATGGGGTAATAAAGAACATGTATAAGAGATGCTTAGTTAAGGCAAACCCTTCTTCAGTGTGGTTTCTACTACTGGCACATGCAATTTGACCTTATGACTGCTGGAGGAGCACTCTTGCACCCAAAGCATCTCACATGGAGAAAAGTTGAGATCCTTCACCCTCAATAGGAAGTAGCTCTAAAACCAGGTCTGTCTATTTAAAAACATCTGATAATCACCTCTGATTATCAAAAAGGTCTGTATCATCTTTGGAGAACCAAGAAATAGCTTGGGTTCCCATTATGAATCTGGAAGAAAAGCTTCTGTAACTGCCATAATCAATTCTGCTTTGTCAGAGATGAGGATGAGAAGGAACATACAGATAAGAAATTATCTTTTATTCATAATATATAGGTAACATAGCTTACCTCAATGTAGTCCGAGTCACAAGTGGTTGTATTTCGAATGTCAAAGTCGATAAAGTTAAGAATCACCACCTGGTTACCTGACTGGGAGATGATCCACTCACAGGTCTTTGGGTGAGGGGACATCCTGGGATAGTAAGGTGAATGGATAGTGCCTGCTCCTGACAAGGAACCTCCACAGGCTGCCAAGAGACACAAAGAACCAGTATTTGTGATTAACAGTTTCAAGGAGTGTATCTAATGTGATGTCTATCAAATACCACAATTAAATTAGAAGAAAACGGTCCCTATCATCTTAACAGCATGCTGCTACAAACCTTCCAAGTACTGTTGAGAATATATTTAAAGACATTGGTATAAGTCTAGCATAAATGTAGATACAGAAGACCAACCTAACTGTGCCCATGAAAACAAATTAATTTGGTTTTGACTCATTGGTTTCACAGACAGATTTGTTTGTGTTTAAGAACTAAAATATAGGGAAAATTAGAGTCAAAAGATTTGGCAGAATTATAGCTTCATCATCTTCAGTGTCAACTTCAGTATGTAGTTGTAAGTGATTGATCATTAACAGAAGCAACAGAAGCATTTCTAAGCATGGCAGGAGTACTGATTGCAACAAGCTTACTGCAGATACCATCCCAGCATTTCTGAAAGTATCAATAAATAAAAAAACATGCTCCATGTTACTTCTTTCCTTTCTTTTGAAGTCTGTCTTAAAACTATTATATGGATAATACAACACAGAAACAGCTGAAAAGTGTCCAAACTACATATCAGTTGATTGTGCAAGTTGCCAGTTCCTCTTACCAACTTGATAAACAGCCCTGAAACTGGCCCTTTGTACAGAAGCATCAGACTTGAACTTGACCCAGAGACTGTTGTTTGTAGAAGTGATTGGAGACAGGACTGTACTATGACAAAATCTGCTAATAAGAGGAGATGTCTCACTGTCACCATCTCGAACCTAGCCATTGAAAAGAAAAAAAGAAAGAAATCAGATCATAAAAGCATTGGGAAGTGGTACCAGATAATCTCACAAAAGCTGCTAAATAATCGAAGGAGTAACTATTGTCCTTATTAATAGAGAGGCAAAGAGCCATCACAGTTCTTTGCATAAGCACATGATTTCAAAGGGCAGATGGAATGATCAGTGTAGAAGACACACACACATATGCTACTGCCTGAGAACACTAGAATAAAACAGATCCTATGATCCACAGCTCTAGTGCCATTTGTGACTATGCTTCCAAAAGTGATACCTTCAGTATGAAAGAGACAAGTAAGGTGTTCATCAGTGATAGGCATGACAATTTTGCCAAGCTAAAATCTGCTTGGAAAAGAAATGTTACTTGTGATTTTCCTGCTCTGGCCATGGAACTTCCAGTGTTTTCTCAATGGCACTTCCTCCCTAACAAGTACATATCCCACCACACCCATACATTAGTGCAGCCAAACAGGTTGCTAACAGGAGACGCAACAATCCCTAAAGCACTAATAAAGTATCAGAAAGTTTCAATGCATGATAGTAACAGTAAAGCTCTATCAAGAAATCACCTCCAGCTTTTACATTCTGCTTTTACCTACTGAACTCCATCAATTTCCTAATTAAAGGAGAGAGGTATCTTCTATGTTTTCCCAGAAGATGATTATAAATCCTGATTATCGAGGGAACTAAAAGGAAAACAGCTAGTTGCTCCTCTGAACTTCAGGTCCTGAATCCACAGTCTGTGAGTAAGAATAGGTGCATCTAGAGGCCAGGCAGAATACTGCTATAAACTGATGAGTCCTGAACACTTTCTGAGGTACCCGTCTTACTCCAAGAGGGCAATCAACAAAGTGAGGTCCTCGCCTATTTGCCTAGGCAAAAAATGTAATTTTTACTCCAAAAGAGTCTCCTGAAAACAAAACAGGAGCTCATTTCTGCTCCTGGTAGCTCATATAGCTGGAGCTGCTGTTAAATACAGCTATATGCTGTCGATCCAAAACTTTGTTCCAGTGAAACCATTGGCAAGGGTAGGCACATCCAGCTTCAAATACCTTCTCATCACCTTTTCTTTCCTCCTCCATGGGCTAAAAGAGCAGGCAGAGAACTCTCACTGGTGCGCCAGGGAGCATGCAGTGGATGGCCTACCTGCCCAGCTTTGGCAACCTCCCGATGATTAGATGGCTCTCTGACTAATGGGTATTCTTAATTTCCCTGGGACTCAAGTTAAGGTAATAGAATTATTCTCAATTTACAGCAGAGCATCAGAGATAAGAATTCATGCCAGAATATTTAGAAAATCTTTGTGCAGCAATGAACGTTTCTGGAATGTAATTCACAGTTTACATTTTTTTTCTTGAGCAGACTCTCCTGACTTGTTTTGTTTATGAAGTAAAAACTGTTTGCATTGAGTAGTGATAAAAATAACTGGTTATCTGAACCATGCGAGTAATGTCTCCTACTCTCAGAAGGACGACAAGGAGCCTTATCTAACACCTTACTGCTACAGCCTTTCTTAAGTAAGAAGTTTTATTGCCTCTAGTTTCTTATTGCATATCCCTAGTTCCTATGGCATTTCTTCCTCAGTAAGAGAATCACAGAACAGAGGTCCAACCCCTCTGCCATGGTCAGGGATACCTCCCACTACACCAGGTTGTTCAAAGCCCCCTCCAACCCAGGCTTGAGCATATTCGGTGATGGAGCATACACAACTTCCCTTCTTATTCCAGTGTCCCACCACACTCATAGTGAGGAAATTCTTCCTAGCATCTAAACTAAATCTTCCCTCTTTCAGTTAAAGCTAGTAATCTTTGTTCCATCCCTTATAAAATGTTCCTCGCCAGCTTCCCTGTATGCCCTTTTCAGATACTGATAGACCATGAGGTCCCTGTGCAGCTTTCTCCAGGCTAAAAAAACCCAAAGCCTCATAGCCTGTCCTCACGAGGAGGACAGAGCCCCTTGATCATTTTCAACGAGAGCCCCTTGATCATTTTCAAGGCCATCCTCAGGACCCACTCTAACAGGTCCACATCCTTCTTGCATTGGATACAGTACTTCAGGTAGGGTTTCACAAGAGCAGAGTAGAAAAGGAGAATCACCTCCCTTGACCTACTGGCCACAATTATTTTGATGCAGCTCCCCCCCAACCCTGAGCAAGGGCCTGTGAGCTGTTCCTGTCCTCTGTGCAAACTGCAGATTTCCAGGGATCACCAGGGATGAAAAGTATCTGCACTATTTCAGAGTGACATAACAATAATCAGAGGGTGACTTTGACAGTAAATGAAACACCCAAAAGCTATCTTCCTAGCTGAGCTTCACTTTAAACCCTAGGGAAACAGTTTTAGAAAAGTGTGTGTGGAAAATCAGGCCTTGATAAAAGAGCACCATGCTTCACTCGTACCAGCTGTCTCAGTCATAGAGTCATAGAATCCTTAGGGATCAGAATGGACCTTGAAAGATCATCCAGTCCAACCTCCCTGCCACAGCAGGATCACCTAGACCATGTCGCACAGGAACACATCCAGGTGGGTCTGGAACGTCTCCAGAGAAGGAGACGCCACAAACCCCCTGGGCAGCCTGTTCTAATGCTCTGTTACCCTCCCTGGGCAGAAGTTCCTTCTGATATTGATATGGAACCTTCTCTGTTCCAGCTTGAAGTCAGAAAATGCCAGTTCCACTTCATTTCTCTTCTCTGGACTGAGCCACCGAGTGAGAGGACAGGAGGAAGAAAAGGTGGACAGGAACACCAGGAAACCCAATAGCCTGTGACTGCTCTGCAAACAGCGAGGTAAATGCCTTGCTGAACTAATACAAACTGATTGCGTTCAACAGAAATGGTTTTGTTTCTCTGGCTGCTCAGAATTTCGCTGCTGTTCTGCCAGCAATTAGGCATGAGGAGTACCAAGCCAAACAAACAAAAGCTGTCTGTTTTCATTAAACACACTTCCCCTCTCAGCTCAGAAATTAATTACATTTCATTCCAACCAAGGGTTCTGAATTAGAGGAGGAGGGAAGGGAGCGATGTCAGCACAATAACATCTTTTAAAAACAGATTAACTGCATGGAACTCAGAGGCCTATTCCTTGCGTGGTCAAGAAGAGACTAAGTACAAAACCGAACCCACAGACTGATGGCCAGCAGGACAGGATCCAGTTCTGTGCTGAAGTTGCAGGGCTCCTGCCTGCTTCAGCTGTGGTGGCTCCTTTCACTGGCTGGCTGTGCCCTGTTTTACTCCTGTTTACCTCTGTGCAGTCCAAGCACGCTCTGTAGAAGCAGCAGTACCAGCAACCATTCCCTATAGGATGGAGTATTTATGACTGTACAGGGAACAACAGACCAGGTGAGACAGCAGTCTTGAGACATGGTGAGTCAAGGTGTAGCACAGAGTAGTACAGGAACAGGGTGACAGAAGATGGACACCAACAAAGGCCTTGTCAGACCCTGAGGACAGTGCCAGGACTCACTATCCCAGTCTGGCCACTTTGGGGTCCCACAGCCTGCTCATGCCAGCACCCAGGACCATCACCTCCTGCCCCAGCAACACTGTAGAGGACTGCTTTTGAGCTCCCACAGCCCTGCCCAGCTATGGGTTCTGCAGAGCCATCTCCAGGCCTCAGCTGCACCTTGTTCTGTCCTCATCCATTGGGAGGTGCCTGATGCCTGGGGTTGCCTTGCTCCCTGGACAGGCAGAGGGACAGGCCCTGGCTGTTAGCCCTGCTGGGGCCTCCCGGCACAGATTCAGAGAATTATTGAGGCTGGAAAAGACCTCTAAAGTAATCCAGCACAGTCTATGTCCTAACATCACCACATGAGCTAGACCATGGCATGAAGTGCCACGTCCAGTCTTTTCTTTAACATCTCCAGGGATGGAGACTCCACCACCTTCCTGGGCAGTACATTCCAATGTTTAACCACCCTTTCCACAAGGAAATGCTTCCTAGCATCCAGCCTAAACCTAATTATTCTCCTCTGGACCCACTCCAGTACCTCAGTATCTTTCTTGAAGCGAGGGGTCCAGAACTGCCCCCAGTACTCAAAGTGAGGCCTCACCGGCACTCATTACACGGGGAGAATTACATTCCTACTTCCACTGGCCACGCAATTCCTGATCCAAGCCAGGATGCTACTGGCCTTTCATGCCACCTGGGCACACTGCTGGCTCATATTCAGCTGTTTGTTGACCAGTATTCCCAGGTCCCTCTCTGCCAGGCTGCTTGCCAGCCATTCAGCCCCCTGCAGGGGTTATTGTGGCCAAAATGCATCATCCACTCCTCAACCAAGACAGCTAAAGGCAAAAGTGGGCATAAGGAAAACAACAAACATGAAACAATGGTACCTTTCATTCTTAAAGGCCCCATATAGTAGTGAATTTGGAGGTAATGTGAATGTGCAGATCAGTGAAGAGCAAGCTGTAAATCACTTTAGCAAACATAAAAATATCCCAGGTAGCACCAGCATTATCACTGTAGTAGTATTACTGCTACATTTTATATACAGAAGCATTCTAACTATTATTATTTTTTAAATAATTAGATTCAAAATAGCAACAATTCTTGAATTAGACTTCTAAAATTTCAATTGTACTAACAAACACCTGGCTTTTCATGCGTACATAAGTACATGCAAATGCATATGTAAGTACATACATATACTAGTGCTGTGCTTTGTTTTTGCTCCAGAACTATATTTTCCATACAAAGCCTTGTCTCCAGAAAATGCTGCTCAGTGGCTGTGGCATTATTTCTCCTTTTCTTACATTTGACATGCACTTACCAAAGCTCTGAACTCTGACTCAAATATATACAGCCAGTTGAGAATCACTGTTAAGCTAGACAGATTTTCTTGTTATAGAATCATAAGGAATTGGAAGGGACCTCGAAAGATCATCTAGCCCAATCCCCCAATCCCCTTTATCCTCACTTCAGTCCAAATGCAGAGTCCTGCTTTTTTAGCCCCTGTGCCTTTTGGACCCTAATAAATTGGTATACTTAGTCCTTCGTTTAACAACCGTTTCTGCAGCAGCCCTTGGGACAGAAATTTTGCAGCAGTTTTGTACACACGTGGAATTAGCCATCAGTTACGTAAGGCAAGTCACCTCAATATAATTCGATGAACAACCAGTTTGACTCTCCAGTTCCATGTGGGTGAAGTTGAGGTATATTTTTTCATCCTCTGGCTGTCTGATAATGTAGATACACTGTCGGTTGTTGATGTAAGGGTTAGGCCAGAAAGGGGATTGGATGACTCCTTCACTGTCTGTGTAATTTCCTCCACAGCCTGGATCTCCTATAGTAAGAAAAAAAATTAGTTGATATCGTCCCAGCTGTGGTAACTCTTTCAGTTTGTCGACTATTACTTGGTAATATAACAACCTAAGCTTAATGCTGAATTTTACTTACCAGGAGATGTTGTATAGAGGATGTGGAAGCCTTTATCAGTAACAAACTCATCAGAGTGAAAGTGAATCAATGCATATGGACCAGTGGTTTGCACTGGTTGTGGAGATCCAGTGCTACAGTATTTACCAAGGAGAGGGTCTTGTGAAAGAAGTCCATCTCGAACCTGGACAGAATGACAGACTAGTATTTAGGATTATTTAATGTCTTTCCAATGTGAACAGTACCAACACTCTTAAAAGTATCTTGGGGGCCTCAGGAAATGCTTGAGATGGAGGGAAAGCTGACAGGAAGTTTTCTCTAAACAGAGGAAGAATGATACCCATGAGCATGGCTGTGATGGTGCACCTAGAAGAGTCATCAAGAGTTCTGTTGAAGGGAAAGGAATTATCAGGATATCTACCATTGCACTCTTTTTCTGAAATAGTTCACTGCACAGTTTTGCAAAATATGCTATTTCAAGCCACCTTCTCCTTTCCATGGCTGAGTATTGGTGAGTTCTGTAACCATTATTTTGCACTTGAGAAAAAACAGTAAGCCCGCACATCAAGTCATGAACTGTACTATAATATAAATATATTCATTTAGACCTCCTTCCCTAATAGTTTTCCTTAGGCTGATTACTTCTAAGCAGGCTGACATATGACAAGGAATTTGGAAACTAAACTTTGTAAGAAAGTGAAAGTTTCTCATCAAGTATTTGGCCTGAATCTCATCCTCTTTAGTTGAAAGATTTCCACTGACTTCAGTGGAGTGGAATATTCTCCTTTCTGTAATACTGCCTGTATCTGGGTGCTCACTGATGGCTGGAATACGTGCAAACGAGCTTTTTAACCCAGGGGTTAATTTTCAGAGTGCCCTTCTGTATGTACAAAAAGTTTTGAAATATCTTGTTTTGCAATAACAGCCATAAAATGTTGTCATAATCCACAATTAAACTTTACCTCTACATGGTCATAACTGCAGTTATCATGGTGTTCTAGGCTAACTGTGCCAAAAGCAAATGTGATGAGGAGACCAGGACTGGTTGAGATTGTCCAGAAACAGTCTCTGTTTACAGGATAGTTACCAGGGTATCCTGGAGAGCTTATCGAGCCGTAAGTACCCGTCAGCTCACCACCACATTCTAACAGAAAAGAAACATGGAAGAACAGACTCATTAACGCTACATGTCAAGACAGTAGATTAATTCTCCTATAGAGTCAAAACTAGGCATGAATTTGGGTTTCAGAATCAAAATCAGAGAGCAAGCCAAGCAAGCCAACAAGTTACTTCTATCTTTAAATGTTACAACTAATTGTGCAATCAATTATAAATGCAGAACTCCAAACACTTCCTGATTTTCACTGTAAAAGATTCTTTCCCAGTTATGATGGAAATATCTTTAGGAGAATAATCAAAAGGGTGTTGGACTGTACTTACACCATCAACCTGAATTTCTGTACTTTGTAGATAGTTGCATGTGCATGTTTTATTTTAATATTTTAATAAATATTCATTACAGTAAAGGCCATTTTATATATCTATAATAAAAGAAACCCTAACCATCGCTCTCAGCATGGGAGCGGCAGGATTAACCAGTGTGTTATGCCTCAGAAATAGCTAGTTTAGTCACATCTACACCTCTTTTCTCCCTCTTTGCCTTCTTCACCCTCCCCCTTCCCCCAAAAAACATCTGTTTTCACTTCTCAGTATCCATATTAATCAATCAGTAATTATCTAATAATGTCAATTAAAAGAAAAAATAACCACCAAAAACCACATGAAAAGCATTGGAATGACACAGGAGGTTCCATATCAGTATCAGCAGGAACTTCTTCCCAGGGAGGGTACCAGAGCATTGGAACAGGCTTCCCAGGGGGGTTGTGGAGTCTCCTTCTCTGGAGACGTTCCAGACCCACCTGGATGTGTTCCTGTGCGACTTGGTCTAGGTGATCCTGCTGTGGCAGGGGGATTGGACTAGATGATCTTTCGAGGTCCCATCCGATCCCTAATCATTCTATGATTCTATGATACTCCTGAAAATAAAGGAACCATTTCCCTCCTGAATTTTCTATGCTTTATGGCTCTTTGAAGACACAATCCAATGCATTATATTGTGTCTGGACACAAAACTGAAGTGAGTTGGATATTGCAAAAGGTGATTTGGTGTTTATCTGTAGAAACCCACTTCCAGGCCTCCTGGAAGAATCACACAGGCAGCACTACCAAGAATTCAGGCAGAAACATACAGATAACCATGCCAAAAAGCCAGATCATTTAAAATCACATTCTCAACAATGTGTCATGTTTGGAAGGTATGGTTCCATCTCTTTATCCTCTTGCAGATTGTCACTGGTTAAAAAGTTTAACTTGCCTGCTCAAAGTAGTTTTGTGAGAAAAGAGCTAATCAGAACAGCATCTCCTGCAACACATGCTCCTTGGGACATTCCTCATAGGTTGTATAAAGCAGCCTTGTAAACAAGCTGAAGGTGACTCATGCAGAGGCCCAGTGTTGGAGGTTTAGTACTTTAAAATTACATATATGCCTACATGTCAGCCTCAACCCCCAATAAAATACTGTCCTAGTACTCCTAATGTCTCCTAATCAAAGGAAGTGTCATTGATTTTGCTCCAAAGCCGTGAAGATGCTATATTACCTGACATTTCATCCAAACTTACCAGGATCCTGAGATTCCCACTGAACAGTGAAACCTCCAAGTGTAATGTTGTGGTTTGAGTAGAACCAAAAATACAGGGAGTTATGGGAACTAAGAAGCTCTGACGGAGGTGAGGTGCCACAGTATTTTCCAAGCATATGCATTGATGCTGAAGGACCATCATGGATTTGCAGGAATTCAGAGTTACAGTCATGAGTTGTCTCCAGATGGAAGAATGGGAAAATAACATGCAGGACCTAAAAGGAAATAACACAAAACAAAACCTTTTTCCATCTGCTGAGACAATGTTTGTGCAGTACCACTACACTTCTGTCTATTCAAGCATCTCTAAGAGTCTATGAGCTTTGGAATCTTTACGCCATTTCCCAAGAAGTTCCAGGACGAAAGAAGATACTACATAATTTTAAAGAGAGAAGAGAGGAAGGAGATAGGCAGGAAATGGGACAGGAAAGTTGTCTGGAAAGAGCATTATTTATATAAACTGGTAACTCAGATCATCTCTCAGTGTCTGCCATTTACATGCAACACACATAGATGAAAGGCTTGAAAAGCTGCATAACATTCTTTATTTCAGGTTTCCTGTGGCAGTTTTCTGGTCAGATAATTAGTATCTATCATCCTTGCTATGGTTAAAAGTATTGTCACAGGAGATATAAAGAATGAAATTATCTTCTATTTTGCATATATAAAATCAGTGCCTCATAAACCCACTGTAGATAGATAGAGGCATAAACAGTGTTGTGCATGTTCATATTCCTCACTGATGTGCTTTCATCACATACCTCTGATGAAGACAGTAACTGTTCCCAGACTTAAAGACATGTCACACACAGATATAGAATGTTATATAAACCATTAGCAGTTTATAGAACTCCTTAATTCATTCCATGAAATGTCAAAAATATATAAAATATTTCGATTCCAAATAAGCACTTCCTTGCTAAATCGTGAAGTGACATATTTGTAGTTGTTATTTACAACACAATATAAACTGCTGGGTGCAGATCAGAATCTAAATAAAACCAGAACATAACTAAAAATCAATCCTTAAAGATTTCAAATGCTGTTCACAGAGCCATTTGCAATATGAATTCAGGATTTTACATGAACTTGTTCTGGGATTTCTTAGACTCATAGAATGGTTTAGGTTGGAATGCACCTTAGAGTTCCAGCCCTCAACTCATGAACCAACTGTTGGAGCCCATTAGAGCGGAACTATTCTCATGCAGCTATTCACAGGTCACATTCTATAGCAATGCAAAACAAGCACCTTCTCTAGCTGGTGGTAGGTGAGTAAATTCTAACCCTCAGCTGCATAAGAAAAACTGAAAATGTAAGCCAGGCAAATTCTTAGGTTATAGACCCTGAAGCCTTGTAAAGATCTGAAACTTTCTCTATTTGAAAAAGAGATTGGATCACAGTATATGAGTATGTGGCATAAAGACAGTAATGTTTTCCATAATGAGCTGAACAGGTCTGCAGAGCAAGAGTTTTTTAACCTGACTTCTATCTTACCTTGTTGAGATCAGTATGAACAACCCAAGCACAGCTGACTCCAGTGTTGTACTGCTGGCTGTTTGGGTTGTTAGGGTAACTGAAAGTCCCCTTGAGGCCTGACAGATATCCTCCACAAACTGCAGAAAGAGAAAATTTGACAGGTGTGTTAGTGCTGCCCACTGTATGGGCTTAAACAAAGCCTAACTTCTTTGCATAACTTTGGCTTCCTAAGCATTTAAAACAAGAGTGATAGACACTTGTGTAGGATACTCATCAGGATGTCCTCTAAATGTCATTTTCCTTTAAATGGCATCACAAAAAGTCAGCAAAATTACTGAGAGAAAAGTAGTTCCTGGATAAAGAGCTAGCATTTTCAGCTGGAATATATGTATACTGCCAAAAGATGCGGATTCTATCTCAGGAAAATATCCATAAAACAGTTTGTTTCCAGAATACTGCCTCCAGCCCGAACCTTTACATTTTTCACCTACAGTGAAATAACATCTGGAAGTCAGCATGATATAAAATAGTAGTCTTTCACAGTAGTAGTGCACAATAGAAGTTATCTCCACATCTTTTGTTGTGTTATTTATTCTTTTGGGTCAGATTTCTGGGCCTAATATACTGTGGTCTCTTGTCTCCATCAGCCACTTGGTGAATGAGAGCTATGAAATGAGAATCACAAACAGATGCAGAAAAATATGACCTTAGAGCATCCAAAATACAGTGCACATATAGCGACAATGTACAACAAGCAGATGTAGTTTAACACTGACCTGATGCTAAAGGAACACTCAATTCTCAGCAAACTGCAGTATTTTGTTTCAAGGCATGGTAAGAATAATATAATTTAGTTTTAAAGGTCCATCTGAAACATTTCTCAGCCAGATTCAGAATCATACTGTCATTCAATGTATAATTTACTTATAATTGTAATGTATTATAAACTGGGTTTCTGTCCCTTCTATTATGAATGGATAAAAGTACTATTTTTTACACATGAGCTTAACAATATTACTGGGTTAGGTATTTAAAGGAAATAGGAAAGAGCCTAGAGAAGCTCTAAAATAGAGCAGATTTCACAGGGGCTCAGTGAAAGTTTTACATTCTGTATTCTGTGAAAAGCTAATCTGCTTTCTTCACAGCAATCTGCAGTAAATACAACCCATCTGACAGATGGTTGCCACAGGGACTCTCACTGGAATGTAATCCTGACCTTGTTTAATTAAAATTAATGGCAAAAGAACCCCACTCCAAACAAACAGAAAAAGTAATAAAAGAGGTAAATGTTAAAGGTTCTTGCAGTCACTCTGTAAAAATCAGAGTCCCTGTTTTCATGGATAACATTTCTCTAGCTACAGTTCTCTTTGGAAACCTTTTCTGGCTTTTTGTCTTGACTAGAAGACCTCTCAGCTTCAGAATAAATGCAATTGTATGCACAGAGGCAAAACCAAACATTAACATACTCTACTGTAAATCAGTTCTCCTTATATTGGATCCAGTTTCCCAACCAGTTTACCAGACCACTTTCTCAAGAACAGAGATCTCAGTTTAGGATGTCTGGCATCTAGTCAAGAGCAGTGGGCCTGCAGATGAACTTCTTCATTACTCTCCTACTGCTAAACAGAGCAGCTATACAAAAAAATCACTCAAAACTCTGACTTTAGTGGCCTTGTGATCTGTACACCATTGAAAAGAAGGATGCTTTTTTCCATCATCACTTGGTTTTTATTCACATATTAATCATATACACCAAGCATCCACTCATTGAAGTCTGGTGGCCCATTTCTCCCAGGGAGTCAGTCCTGGCCATACCTTGCTGGGCAGTCTGGCACTGTGGTCCTGTCCAGCTGCTGGTGCATGCACAGGAATAGCTATTGACACCATCAGTGCAGGTCCCCCCGTTCTGGCATGGGTTGCTAGTGCATTCATCAATGTTCTCCGTACAATTAGAGCCTGTCCAGCCAGCATCACACAGGCAGAAATACCCAGAGATCACTGCCTACAGAGGAAGGCAAATGCAATAAACATAATGAGCATGGATCATCTAAAGGAATCAATGTAGTTGGCAGAAAGGTTCATATTTATGTTTACTACAAGTGGAGATATCAGAGTAAAGCAATATAATCATTACAAGTTACTGGCCTTGATGGTCACTGGTGAATACCAAAATAAACCTAAAGCCTAATCAGATTACCTGGCTCTTAGCTTTTTCAATTAATTAATTTCTTTGCAGAGAGATTTCAAATAAGTTTCTAAAAAGTCAAAATCTGTGTGCATTTAGGCATTCACAGAACTCCTTGGCTTTAAAATGATCACAAGTCCATCATATTATCTAAAGCATTAAAATAGAAAGTCAAGATAACAGTGGGTTATAAAGCATTTATCTCAAGTCTGTTCTCTGGGAAGTCTGCACTGCAGTTATATGGGCTGTTAACTTTCATTTTCACCCTAAAGTATGATAAACAGAAACAATATCATTGCCTTCTTTGCAGTATTCCTTGTTCTGTGTGTCTCTTTTCCTTTTTTTTTTTTTGTCTGAGCATTTAACATTTCTCCTTATAATCAGGTTGTTCCATATATCTAACTATTTTAACTTCATGTGTCCTCTTGCCTCGTATTTCTTGTTACGTAGGCACAATTTTTACAGGTAAAGCAGGACATGGCATTCCAAGGTGTATGCAAAGAATCCCATCTTTCATAATATCATGGAATCATTAGGGATTGGAAGGGACCTTGAAAGATCATCTAGTCCAATCCCCCTGCCACAGCAGGATCACCTAGACCAAGTCGCACAGGAACACATCCAGGTGGGTCTGGAACTTCTCCAGAGAAGGAGACTCCACAACCCCCCTGGGCAGCCTGTTCCAATGCTCTGGTGCCTTCACTGGGAAGAAGATATGCACACACTGTGCTATATTCTCTGATTCCTTTTGCATTCTCTGTTCATGCCCTTCATGTCCTGAAGAGAGACTTCTGATACAATGGAAAAGGATTTTTATGCGTATTTAGGCCTCCAAGTATTGCTTTGTAAGGCAAAGGTGTCTTCTGATCTGCAGTGCCTGATATTTAATTACTTTAATATTCCATATATTATTTCACTGACTAAATATAGCTCTTCTGTTTATTTTAATAGGTGCTTCAGTAGTCCGATTACTGCAGTATCTGATGCTGCTACTATCTTTGTATGGTATCTTGTAGCCATGATTTGCTGTACTTTTATATTATGATTTATTTCAACAAAGACATTGTATCTTTTAATAAATAGTTCCAAGATAGTCCAAAAATTTAGATTAGATCTAGGCACAAAGAGCCATTTAAGTAACTGTGTGAAGAGACAATAAGTACCTACAGAAGAGGAACACTGGTAAGGGGTGGAGTGAAGGTAAGGGGATCATCTCTTTTCACGCAGAAAATGTGGAAAAAGGAAAAGTAACACATCATAGAATCATAGAAACGTTTAGGTTGGGAAAGACCCCTAAGATCATAAAATCCAACAGTTAACACCACCAAGTCCATATCATATGGCCCTTTTCTCTCCTGTTTCCTAGGGTTATTAAAAGGACATCTGATTCATCTGCATTCCTTCATGATCCAAGGTGCTATATCACTTTCCCTTCCTCCCAGGGACAACCATTCATCCTCAGCACCAGCAACCCACTGCTAGCCTGGTGCACCAGCTACAGACTCTCAGGCTATTAGTATCAAGATAGCTGTCTCTGCTTCAAACACAAAGAAATGGCTTGTGTGCCCTTAAACTCACTTTGTTATCCTCAGGCATATCTGTTCAATCTCCCACTTCTCACTGACCTTATCTTGCATCCTTTAGTATGTCTGCACTCAACTTTCAGTCTCACTGGTCTCCCTTCCCTATTGTTACTGGTTATAACTACATAATGCTGTCAACAACTGCAGGGAGCTCAGCACTTACCAAGCACTGCCCATTTGCACAGGGGTTTTGCTGACAGATATCACTGAGAGGAGAACACCCGTTTGGCCCATATCCGCTTCCAGTGTACCCAGATGGGCAGGAACAAGATGGCATTAGCCCTTGAGAAATGAGATGAGATATGTAAAGTCAGTCCTTGTTACAATGACAGTACTAATGACAGCAAAGCCATTTGATATTCTGCAGCAGAGTCTTTATATAATTCTGCTTTTGGCACCTGTCCTGTTTGAACACAGAAAGTTCCCTAGTACTGCTTTGTTATGGTGCCTGAGAGTCAAAGATCCCTTCTGTGGGAAGTGGTGGGAGTACTCAAAGGACATTTACGGAAAGGAGGAGAATAGTAAAAGTAGCTGAAACTGGAAAATTGTATCAAAGAGAAATGGTTAAGATCCCATTTTCACTCTTCAGTGAAGCCTAAATCCATTTCTGTTACTGTTTGTAGCAAGGCTTGCTGGCTTCAGCTGACCTGCCTGCAAAACTACCTGTGGAGATTGGGGCTGCCATCTAAGTATGTTGCTACAAAGTGCATCCAGCCTAACCAAATCCTCCTTAAGATTCACACTGGTACCACCTGCAGTCCTTAAGAGAGCATCATACCTGGGCCTGCAGTGCAGTTAGCCAAAGGATGACACCCTCCATTATGTATTGAGCAGACATCAACCTGGGTACATGTTTGTCCATCTCCTTCATAACCTGTTCAGAGGTAAATCTCAGTTAGACTGTAACAGACTATCTTCTCTGAGGTCTGACTGCAAACCTCTTTCTCTGGTGAGAAAAAGAGCAATTAATGATGCAAAAATCATAGTCTTCTGCAGTTAAAAAAAATATTGAGGTAGCTACTGAGGTAAAATTTGGCATATTTATTGTGGTTCCTACACTGCATGGCTTGTGATTGTAACTAGATCCTTATGTGATTTTTAAAAAGATATATTAGCACTATCTAAATATAGGTGAGGTCAGTGAGGCTATAGAAGCTCTGCTCCCTCAGCCACTGTGTGCTTCCTTTCCTCTGTGTTTGTACCCAATTCTGACCACCTCCAGGCTTCACACTGCACACCAGAGCTGTCCGTGGGTCTCAAACACAACATCCAGCTCCTCTCTGAAGGCTCAGCAGGACCAAAGCACCACAGTACAATTCTGCATAGCCAGTGCTGGGGTCCGCCCCACCACACTGAAACTTGTCTGAGGCCATGTTTCCAGCACGGTGATAGCCCTTCAGTACTCAGTAACGCACATTGACCACAGAGTATTGCGATTTAAATAGCAGTTGAAAGATCAGTTAAAAACACTTCTTCCTGATAGCATTTCTGGTACTGACAGCATGCAATTTGTAAAGCATTTTGAACCACACACCACAAATTGTAATTCACAACTTCCACTGCTTGAGTTGTGATGGAAATGCTATTTTCTTCAACAACAGAGTGTGCCAATTAACAAGGCTTCTTTAAGGACAGACAGTACAGCTCATTTACGGCACACGGGACACTCTTTTAATTAATACCAACAATGACATTACTATTGCAATTACACAATCTTTGTTTCCCATTAATGAACTTATAAAGGAAGTACTTTGTCCAGTCATGGCTCTGACACTGAAAAAGCTATCTAATACAAGAGAATTCTGAGGAATATCATTAGAGACAAAATCTACAAAATATTCATTAATAGCTGAAGCAGTTTGAATACACTTCAATGTTACAGTATTGCTCTGTGTATGGGATACTTCTTTACATAAAACCAGTCCTCCTAAATCTACCATAAAGCAAGCTTCAATGTGTTGAATATTCCTCTTTTAACCCTCTGCAAATTTTTATTAGCAAAAGGATGCATTTTACCTGGTGGACAAAACCCACAGTGGAAGGATCCCATTGTGTTGATACATTGAACTGCTGGTGCTGTTGAGCAGCCTCCATTATTAGTTTTGCATTCATCAATGTCCTGGCAACTATAGCCACTTCCTTGCCAGCCTAAGAAGCAGCACAGGAAAGAAATTAAAACAGAAGGTGCTTGGCCTTTTCAATTTCTTCTTTGAGCAGAGCAGGAAGACATGGCTTTGGAATTTCACATCATCCACATAAGAGACCTGTCCTCATAATTTATGAAAATTAAAATTGATCTGCAGTAATGTTACAATAATGACAGGGTAGAGAAGGCAGTTCTGTGCACTTGTGTACCATTTGAAGCAAAGCTTTATCGTATCTGTGCTTAAATAATTCAGATACACTTCCTATACATACTGTACTCAACTCAGGAAGAGGAATCCTAGGTCATACGACTTGAAGGGACAATTAGATTTTTACATTGCCTTGGCACAGTGAGCATAGGGATATGAAAGTACCTTCTTCATACATGCAGATAAGAGGATACGGTGGACGTGAAGATACCTACGAGGGTACATCAGACCTAATTAGATGCTCATTTCAGGGTGGAGTAAATCATGCATTAGTTGTGATTGTCTGTGCTACCAAAATAAGACATAACTTGCAGGAATCTATTCTCTAAAATACTGACCAAAGCATTTCATGGAGGTACTTTTTTCTGGATCCTGTGTCTATGCTTATGACAGACAAACAGTACTACTTACTGTCACCCCCTCCCATCTGAGAGTGTGAAAGGATGTGGTACCTGTGGGGCAGGGACCACATGAGAAGGAGCCTGGTGTGTTGTAGCACTGCACAAATGGATTCTGTGAACACGGAGGATTAGGGAGGCTGCATTCGTCTATATCAGCACTGCAGGCAGGGCTCTCAGGAGGGGACATCCAGCCAGCATCACAGATGCAGTGGTACTTGGGCTGCCACAGCAAACATGACATTACATATTTAAGACAGCTAAACAGTCAAGAAAAGGATGAGAAGAGTTCATCCTGTAAAATGTCTTTTAATTTACAGCTTCAGACCATTAGACTGTCTGCTTGTTTGGTTATGTAAGTGTCATCAGTAGTTTTCTCAGTCTGTTTCTTACTCTGAAATTTATCTATTTAGATTTCAGAAGCAACAACAAGCTCAATGAAATATTAATTTACCCCAAAGCTCCCACAAGAAAAGAAAAGGAATTACCAAGTATGGGCTGTAGATAAACATAATTAAAAATCAACTTGCTTTGTAACCAGGGTAAGCAGATCGGTGTAAGCAACTTGAAATCTGCTTGGCTGCTTTTTTTTTAAGCAATCTGTGCAATGGGCAGCACTGACATTAAATTGCACATGTATGTTTTCTTTGAGGAAAAAAGCTCTTGCTCTAGTACTTTACTACATATCCAGACTTCAGCATTTACCTAGATTTACAGATTCACTGAATTGTTTGATCGGAAAGAGATCTTTAAGTCAAAGTGATTTTCTCCAATTAAAGCTAATAGGAGCTTCACTGTTGACTGTCACAGGAACAGACAGTTAAGCCAACACTGAACTCTTTTGAAAAGGTTTCTCCACCAAAAATGTGCAGAAAGCAAGTGATGAGTTCTGAAAACTACAAATTGAGCAAAGAAATGGTATTATAGCACAGCACACAGAACACCTAGTGTGCCTGGAAGGGAGCATGGGTGTGTAGAAGTGTTAAGGAACACAGGCTTAGCAGTGTAGTTAGACTGCTCTGAAAGGAAAGAGCCAAAGCTGGTATGTTTCATACATCCCTTTGGAGTGAACACCCCATACCCAGATTCTCTCACAAAACGAGTGAACTGGCTTGCTCCAGCAGACCATTCAAGTGGAGGCAAGCATCCATCCTGTGCAGACACTTGGAGAGGCTGGGCCTGGAGTCAGAGACCAAGTCCAGCTGAAAGATGAGCAGCAGCAACCCAGCTGCTATGCAGCCGGGGCAGCTACCAGACCACTGACAATAATGCTCCACAGGTATGCCTTGGCCCAGGAAAAACAAGATTTATGATGTTTGCCTTTCTTAATTATATAAGTAATAACATATTCTAGCAATTTAGAGCTCCCCAAATAATGAACAGTAGGAATAGTTTGCTTCAAATATGACATATTCAAAGAGGATTCCCAAGCACTCTAGATCTGATACTGTGACAAGTTACTCTAAAAGTTACAAAGCATTTTTAACTATTTCTGCTGTCCTTGGCACGGTGGCAGTGGTATTTCTTGCTGTCAGCCATAGCAGCATGTGTGGCACAGTTTTGTGGTGCTAAGCATTATTTGTGGCTTATTCATGGTGTGCTGTGCAATGACACTCACACACTGTTCCTTACCGTATTGGGCTGATCTCTGTCAGCATCTTTGCAGATACCATGCACACAGTGTGTCTCAGATCCTCCCTGGCAGTCATCAAACTTCAAGGCGCAGTGAGGCCCATAGGTTTCTGGAGTACAGGAGCAGCTAATGGTGGAAGTGGACAGAAAAATCAAAAGGTTGTTTGTATGTATCTGTTAAAGACCTCATATTGCCACAGAAAGATTGTTCTCCACTCTTTTATTTATGTGGTGTTCCATAGGAAATCTATCCATGCAGCTATACTGACAATTCTATTAATAATGATGCACAGAGGAAAAGTTCCTGTTCAGCAGAAACTCAGAAATCATGTGAGACTCATGCATATTCATGACTGACTGACCCTATGGGAGAATCCACAGGCTTCTGTTACATTCACGAGTGGTAACCTAGGGGAAAGAAATGTCTAACATGAGACTTCAGCAGAGTATGATCCTGAAAATTCCTGCTTCAGTCAGAGAGCACCTAAACCTTGTGTTCAGTTTCTGCCCCTCAAATTATGCCAAGTGCCTAAATACCTTTCTCTAGCAATACACACAAATGCCATGTCCCAGGCATGCCCCACACCTCAACACCAGCTTCCAGGTGAGTGTGGCAGACAGGAGGGGCATTTGGGAAAAACAAAGTGGAGGGTTGAAGGGAGGCTCTGGCTTGCAAGCTTCCAGCTGCATCACATTGTTCTTTATAGGGCACACTTTAATCACAGCAATGTACACATACAGTGGAAGTGAAACTGGGAACTTCTAAGCCATATGGTAACATTTCCCTTTTCTCTGACCCTTTATTTCCACGTGGACCAAAGCTGAGGCTCTGAAAGACAACTAAAAGGGACCTAAATCCACTGAAAGCCTCCTATCAGCCCACTTTCTTTTTGATGAAATGGCAGTCAGACATCTATTTGGATGCAAGCTCTGACGTCAGCTCCTCACAGTGACATACAGCAGATACAGACCCCTGTTGCATCACTTTTAAGATTGCTATTTATCTGCAAGATTTGAATCAGGATCTTCCCTAATTCCAGCTGAGCTGGACTTTGGAACAATTTATTGCTGCTGTCCCTGCCACAGTGTCACATGCTCAGTTGAAATAGCAGCTTGATAAGTCAATTACTAGCAACTAACCACAGCACTCAGGACAAGAAACCTGGATGAACTTGGGCTTAAAAAACCCCACAAGAGCTTAATACTTAACTGCAGTTTGCAGTACTGTGTAGAGCATGTTCATCATTGTAAAAGAAGGCAGTACATTAGCTCAACCTGTGCAAGCACGGAGGCAACAAGAGAACCCAATCACCTTTGTATGTTTAAAGTACATTCAGAGCTTCACGGTCAACTCCAAAGGACCCAGCAAGCCTAGCTAACAGACTCCAAAGGAGGAGGACAACAGTTCTGAATCCTGCCCAGTCTGGCAAAGATTAATCTAATACCCGTCTGAAGTTTCTCAGATAACAGTTTTAAGAAGTAAGTACAGCTGCAAGAAGCTTCAGTCAAATTGTGATGCACTGCTGCCCAGCACCGTCCTAGTCTCTCCCGTCACTGATAGCATGTTGTGATGAGACCTCCATTATTTTGGTTCTGACACAAAAGCTTGATCATTGTGGGGATTCTTATAGCCTTTCATCCAACTGCTGCAATGTCATTCTCCATTTCATGGTATGTGGTGGTGAAGTAGTGCCCTTCCTCTGCTGATATCTCTGAGGGCTATGGACATTTAAATATCACCCTTTTCTTTACCTGCAGCCCATACTGGTGTATATAACCACACCAGAGCAGGAGTGGGATGACCTGGGTTGCTGGGCCCCATAAAATTTAGCAGCAATGTTCTTGCAGTTACTGAAAAGAGCCGTGTCAAACTTTACCTTGAAATGGATTTGGCATCTAGGGAACACTTCAAAATAAGGCAGTATGTGAAGGGCAACCATGAACACACTTAAAGTGGGGTTGAAGGAAAGATTAAACAATAATCACAGAATGGTTTAGAGTGGAGGGAACTTCAAATATCACCCAGTTCCAACCCCCTTGCCTTAGGCAGGGACACATCTCGCTAGACCAGGTTGCTCAAAGTCTCATCCAACCTGGCCTTGAACACTTCCAGAAAGGGGTCATACACAGCTTCTCTTGGCAGCCTGTTCATGTGTCTCACCACCCTCATGGTTAGGAATCCCTTCCTAAAATCTAATCTGAATCCACCCTCTTTTAGCGTAAAACCTTTTCACTTGCTCTGTCACTACAAGATCTCTTAAAAAAAGCCCCTCTCCAACTATTCTGCAGGCCCCTTTCAGGCACTAGAAGGCTGCTATAAGGTCCACCCGCTACAATTATCCTCCTGAGAGCATAATGCAAGAGCAGTAATATTAAGATTTGGATGACCTTTGAAGAGGTCTTAGTTCATTTCAGGAAGCACTGATTGAGCAAGTGCCAAGGAAGGCAAGAATTACAGTGGGGAATAAACTTCAAGGGATTACGATTGTGCAAACACAACAACACTTGCAGGAAAGGCAGAGGGGTTGTCTTCTCAAAACTTGAGTAACACACTTGCACACCACATCTCTGAACATAGGAGGAAACACCAAGTAAAGGCAGGCTGCTTTGTGTGCCATTTCCTGGACAAATGTCTGTGTTGGGGACAGCTGCAGGCAAGCTAGAAACATCCTTTAGAATCAAAGACAAGCTGACAGCCATCACCACATGACCAGGGACACATCAGTGAGGTCTGTGCTAATGCTGAAATGTGAGCAACACTGCAGATCTTCCCTTGTGTCAGGTTCTTGCAAGAACTGACAAAGCAGTGTAAGCTGCTGTTACACCAATCAAATATTTGTGGGGGCTAAGATTTCCATGCTGAAGCAGGAGATGAAATGCTTTTCAGAAAGCTGTGGCATGCTTTCCAGAAAGCTGTGGCATGCTTTCCAGCCTGCTCGTCCCCATTACACAGGGATAGCTTTGTATTATGTCTGAAAGTTATTTATTTACCAGCTTATTTGACATTTTGGATAACAAGGAAAGAATGTTCAGGCTGGCTTGGCCTGTAACCAAAAGCATGTCTCCTAAGGAGCTGGGCACAACAGAGACAATATGCCCAGGGACCTCGTGTCTGTGGGGTCCCTTACACAGACAACCTATACATTGTTCTAGCCAGGTGGCTGCAGATACCATTTCTCCTCCCTTTCTGCCTAGCAGCACTGTGCATCACCTGCTTTGCTGTGATCTCAGTGGTACCCATATTTCTGGAAGGGGTGGAGGTATTTCTCAGAGTTACTCAGTGTGCAGGGAATGTCAGCGGTCAAGGGTGCCCATATATCCAGGAGGTTAAACAACTCACAGAATCACAGAATAAACATGGTTGGAAAGGACCTACTAGATCACTGAGTCCAACCACACCCACACTCACAAACTCCTAAATACCTGATTGATGGAAAAACCCAAACTAACCCCCTCCGTGCCTTCCACTCTAGCAGGTCACAAAGCACCATGTCTACACGCTTCTTAAATACCTCCAGGCATGGGGACTCAACCACCTCTCTGGGAAGGCCATTCCAGTGCCTCCCCACTCTTTCTGTAAAGAATTTCTTCCAATCTAAACCTCCCCTGCCTCAACTTCAGACCATTGCCCCTGGTTCTGTCAGCAGTCACCAAGGAGAAGAGGCCAACACCCACATCTCTACAACCTCCCTTCAGAAACCCACAGCCTTTGGTGGACCAAAGCTGTTCACCTCTTTCATCTCCTCACTCCCTTTGGTCTGAAGGGATAGGTGATAATGGAGGGAAGATAACATGGCTGTATTAGGTAGGCACACTGGCAAGGGCTGGTTTTAGATCAGCACGCTGCATCTCATGGTGCAGTAAACTTCCATTAAGACATCTGCACCTACAAGAGAGGGTTGGTCACTGGAGCTAGTCTCCAATTTGCAGCCTTCTTCCCCAGCATGGGGGAAGTTGTTGATGCTCTTGTGTCAAAGCAGGCAAGGGTCTCAGTGTACAGTGTATTAAAGATGTTGTGTTCTCCAAGAGTGGGATTATAATACACAGATAATAAACAGACTTATTCCTAGAACTAGTGCTGCAGGTGTGGTGATGGGATACAAAACCAGCAGAGTATTTTACATAGGATTTTTGTGTCTAGTTTTGCAAAGTTACCTGTAGCTGCCAACTGTATTCACACAAGTGGCTCCGTTCTGGCAGCCTAGTGCTGTTCCAGCATAAATCTGGCATTCATTTACATCCTCTGAACACAGGAGGCCCTAAAGTGAAATGGAAAGTAATTTTACTTTTCAAATAACAGAAATGAAGCAAACTGACTGACTATGTTTAATATAGTTCCAAAGATACACAAACCACAGACCACTATCAGCATGGTTTCCCTGATGAAGCATGATTACAAAACTGGTTTTCAGCTGAATTTCTGTGACTCTGGTTATCAGTGAGGTAGGGGATAAAATATGTCAGATGCCTGTAAGAAGTATATGGACAGTATAGTGCTGTCATTCTCCTGACTTTCCAACTTGTTAGGCGAAGGCTCAGAAAACTTCCTTTCTGTTTCTATCAGGATATAATTTTATTAATACCGAAAATGCAGTAACTTTGCCCCAATTGTTGCCTGGATGACTTTCAAGCCGAGACCCTCTGGTAACAGTCTCCTATTTCTAGTGTATGTAACAGCATGATTAAAGCACTTGGCAGTAAAGTCTCTGGATTTAAAAAGCTCAGAATGGGATTGATTACTTATACTCTCATTTTTTTCTTATCTGTCAGAGCTTGAAAAAACTTCTTTCCCTTCCCCCATTCTCTATCCTTGCGTAACATTAGAAGCAAGGGCATGAAGTTCAGTTCACTGCTCAGCAAAAGCCAGAGCCTAATTCTCTGCTGTGGGAACTGCATTACTGGCTTCATGGGCTGTCGCCTGTGTACAGCAGCACAGGGTCTGTGCTGATGGTTTGGGCTTCAGGGTCTCTTTTTTATATATTGATATAGTCAAGAAGAAAATGTGTTGCCTTTCAACCAAATGATGTGCAGTGTATCTCACTCTGTCCTGAGCATTCTTACAGTTACACTAAGCTGGGTGTATCCTTACAGTGAAAACACATGTTCCATACTCAAGGAGGCTAAAGACTTACCTGCCAGCTGCTGGGGCAGAGGCAAAAGAATCCATCCAGTGAGTTCACACAGGTACCAGAGTTCTGACAGGGGTTACTACTGCAGGCTTTTCTCTGGATAGCCTGAAAACCAGAAGAGGAGCAGAAAATGAGGCTCTTGCTTATTTGGTGTTCAGCTCACATTTATTTGCAAGAAAACCTTCTGTTCTTTTTGCCCTTTTTTGTTTGTTTTTAATCCTTTTTTGGTTTCCCTCTCCCCTTTACTTTTCAGCAATATTGATTTGTAAAGGTTTTGAGCTGTTTTACTTATCCCTGTACAAATTAATGACTAATATGGGTGGCCTTACATATGATGGCCAGCTGCAAGCACTAGGATGAGAAAAGCCCTTTAAGAAGTAAATATGAATAGTGACTGGTCTTCATCAGCAAACTGTGAGTCCAGATAGAAGGTTATCTTATCTTTTAGACTTCACAGGTGAAACAGCTGACCACTGCTTTTACTGTCATCTGTAGCTGTAGCTTGTCACAAGCTCAAACAGCTATTTTTGCTACAGTGTAAAATCCTGTTTGAATTGTCCACTGAGATCAGTGAACAAAGGGTTTAGTTCTCCTTGGTACCTGTTTGTTCTTGAGTCTACAACTCTGTTTCCTTTAAGGAATGAAGGCTTCTACACAGTTTACATTTTGTGAGGAGGAATTTCACCTCCTTCACAAATCTCAGCTTATTTTACCACCTGTTACCTAAAAAAGCTCTCCTGAGTATTTCATGAGAGGAAACAAATCGTTTAGCTGTGTGCTCGCTGTAATCTGCTTTACTTACTTACAGCTGGCATTTTGTTTATTGAGCGCTATGTTGCTTCCCATTTACTCACCTGTTCTAAGTGCTGAAGTTTGTTGTCAAGACTCACAATCTGCAAGAGAAATGCAAATTACACTGTGCTTGGAGTGAGAGCCCTCACAGAGGTACATGCTGGATGCCAGTAGGCTAACAAAATATTTTCATTTGAAAATAGAGAATAGCTGAATGTGGTTGGGCTGAAATCAAGCCCAATTCACTGGAATTGTGGTGTTCTGAAAAATGACAGCTTAGGCACGTCCCAGTTTGCTTCCAAAACCCAAGACTCATCTGTTCAACATTGCAAATATGTTTCAACAGGACTGTTCTGGTGCTCACGTACAAGTGAAGGCCGTAGGTCTGAAATGCTGTACCGCAAAGCAGGGATGTTTCACTATAGCTGGGTGGATTACAGCCACAAACAGCAGGCTGAAACCGAGGCCTGAAGGGGTGTCTCTTAGGCTGTATAGTATTTTCCTATAAGGAACTTGTGGCAACCCTGTAACAAAAGACCCTAAAACTACCTCAGACAAACACTTCAAAATCTTCCTTTGGAGAAAATTCTTTAGTAGCAGGGAAGAGACAAAACTACAGCACAGGTTTTTTTGGTTGTGTTTTTTCCACTACAAAATTCCATAGCCTGTTTTACCTATGGACTGGAATGTCTCTGTACCAAACATAACAACATATATGATCCATTTGAATTTAATGGGAACTCACTTCCATAAATATTAGAGCATATCATCTATAGAGAAGTTGACAGGGAACAGAATAAGTATCCTGTAGCTGAAAATGATTGTCTCCTGAGTTACTGAGTAAGTATCTTAACTTCAAACACACACTCTGAGCCAATGTTAAATATGGACTCTGCCCCAGTTCCCCAAATTAGGGCCTTAAAATGCTAAAGTGAATCAGGGAACAATCTTCATCTGAGAAAGGGAAAACCACGTATGCTAGGAGAAGGATAACATGAGGGTAGAGCTCACCTTGGAGGTTAGCAGATCAACCTGCTGAGACACGTTCTGAGAGGCACCACTGGCTTTTTTAAGGTCTTGAATTTCCGCATTATTTTTTCTTATCTAAGTTTAAACCACAGAGATTACGTGCAATAAGCTTGGCTTTTTCAAAAGCTTCCAAATGTAAACAAGCTTTGCTTTTGAGAAGCATAGGAAATCTTCATTTTTCTTTAACAATATTGTTATAAAGTCTGCTTAAATACAGAGAGGTCTGTTACATAATCTTTTAATTATTTTCTATAGCAGTGTGATTACTTTACAGGACTGCTGTAGCTATTAGAGTGCTGATACAGGTAACCTACAACAACCACCATACAAACACAACCAACACTTGCTGAGACAAATTCTGAAGACAATTAAATGTGCAAAACTAAAAAAGATAAAACATTAAGGAAAAGTTAATTTTATCACCTGACTAAAAAGTTCTGCAAGGTCTTCTTCATTAATTTTTATTTTTCCCAGAGGTCCAGTTCTAAACTCAATATTTTTGCTGGAGCCAACATGGAACACTAAATTGCCCTGTTCTGAGGACAAACGAGGCCTGTTGTGGTATGGAAAAAACAGAGATCATTTAGTTACACGGATCTGCCAGAGTATGTAGAAAAAAGGACTGCATTCTGTTCTGATGGCTGGCACTCAGAAGGCAGCACATAAATGCATTTGCATGCAATGGTACTTACTGCTCGTCGAAAGTGGTTCTTTTCTGCCTCTTTTTTTCATAGTGGTTTGGCTCACAGCTCAATCCAGTAAGTAATAAAAATACAAGTAAAAGCCCAGGAGCTGCCCAAAGCATTGCTCTCCTTCAGCTGTCCTGCATCTGAAGTGAAACCTGCAGTACTTAATTGTACTCTTGCCCTTTGCTCACACAGCTCTTTATTCACATGGTACCCATTCTTGTCTTGCAAGGCTGAACTTTATCTCATAGAACAGAACCACAGAATCATTTAGGTAGAAAGGGACCTTAAAGATCGTCTACTTCTAACCCCCCTGCCATGGGCTGGGACACCTCTCACTAGACCAGGCTGCTCAAAGCCTCATCCAACCTACAGAATCATAGAATCATCAGGGATCAGATGAGACCTTGGAAGATCATCTAGTCAGATCCCCCTACCACAGCAGGAAGTCTAGACCAAGTCACAGAGCGTTTTGGACTGGAAGTGACCTGGAAGAATCATCCAGTCCAATCCCCCTGCCACAGCAGGATCACCCAGACCAGGTCCAGGTGGGTTTTAAACATCCGCAGAGAAGGAGACTCCNCCTCTGGACTCGCTCCAGCACGTCCACATCCTTCTTGTAATGAGGGCTCCAGAACTGGATGCAGTACTCCAAGTGTGGTCTCATCAGAGCGGATGTACTCTCACCAGTCCTGATGCAGCCCAGGATCCAGTGGGCTGCAGGTGCACACTGCTGGCTCATGTTGAGCTTTTCGTCCACAAGCACCCCCAAGTCCCTCTCCTCAGGGCTACTCTCCAGCCGGTCACTGCCCAGCCTGTATCTGTGCTTAGTATTGCCTTGAACCTGATCTTGAACACTTCCAAGGAGCGGGTGCATCTACAGCTTCCCTGGGCAACCTGTTCCAGTGTCTGACCACACTCATAGTGAGGAATTTCTTCCTAAAATCTAAACTGAATCTACTCTCTTTCAGTTTGTAACAGTTGCCTCTTAATCATGGCAATTCCTGATCCCTAGCTTTCCTGTAGCCCCTGTTAAGTACTGGAAGGCTGCTACAAGATCCCCCAAGAACCTAGTCTTCTCCAGGCTAAACAACCTCAACTCTCTCAGCCTGTCCTCATAAAGAAGGTGCTCCAGCCCCCACCCATCTGAGCTATCTTAATTAAAGACAGGATGCAAATCCTCTAGATGCTAAATGCATTTTTCTCTTTGTGTGTTTTGATTTCATGAGCTTTGAAAGATGGGTAATTGAAATCTTCCTGTATTTTACCATGATGGTTTTGACCTCTATACAGCTTCCCTGTGTCTCAGAGCTCCTTGTAATCCTGAGCTCACTCCTGTGGGAACAGCTAGCTCTGCCCACATGTTGCACCACATGGGTGAAGGAAAGATTATTTGGCAGCACTAAAGATTGCAGCTTGTTACCTAACCTCAAAAATCAACCCCCATGAATAAAACATACAGTGGCTAGCAAGAAATATCTGTATTGAAAGAGAAGCTTCCAGCCAGTGATTTATTGGGCAGACGACAGAAACAAGTTAGCAGTCCCAAGCCGCATCCAGCGGATTACAATAGAAATATAGAACGTTAACCAAATATGGTTGCTCTAACTCGACAATGACTGAGTCCCCACATGCTGGGCAGGAGATCACAGGCACCAAAGGGACTGCATTTTGTTTGGGATGTATAGGCTGTCTTCATTGCACACACTAGAGCTCCCAAATCCAGGGCCAGCCACAGACAATGCAGAATACCACAGAAGAATTCAAAGGGGGCTCAAAACGAATAGCAAAAACACAAATGAATGTGTTCTGAGAGCCAAAGTATTTTGACCCTATTTTCCTCTACCTTTCAATAGTGCTGTGCAGTCTTCTGAGATGCAGCCTCCCACCCAGAAGCTTGTTGGTACTTGTTTCTGAAGCACAGCCTGTCACTGCTGGAAGCCATGGCAGAGTCAATGTCCTACCTCCCCATTGCTTTTGTCAGAGTCTCCACATCACCCTTGCATAAGACTCTGCTGTGCTTTCCTCTCCCAGCTTGAGGAGCTTTGTTTGTCTAGCTCTTTCTTGTGAAGTAAAGAGCTGTGGGACATGTCCTGGAGCTGAGAGACAGAACAAAGTCTACAGCTCTCTCAGGCAGAAATACTATGAGCAGCCTGGGGAAAAATACCACCTCAAAAAGAGAGGTGAACTGCTAACATGAAGCCAGGACAGCTAATGTTTGTGGTGCTGTCACAGATAATGACTTGATCCTTGACGTGAATAAGGTCTGAGATTATAGCAGCTGCATCCCTCTGCCTCCATCGTCTGGTGTTTACATAAAACCTAGATTTTTATTACATTTCATGATCTGTTTCTAGAAATCTATCTCAGAATTGAGAACAGGGTGAGCCTGCTGACCACCTGTGTCCACACAGACGGGGATGCAGGTAACCCAAGAGTTACTGCTGCTGCATAGAGGTCTGGAGGGGCAGATGTCAACACAGAGGGTACACACATCCCCATATGCCAGCTGGGCCAGTAGCAACAGTTCAACTCTGTGGATACTCAGCTACTGCACAGCAGCCTGCACCTCCAGGAAATCAAATCTTTTCTCATAATTTCTCTTGTGTACTAAGTATGAATTGCACCCCTCTGCTGCCTGTCCATCTTAGATTCAAGCCTCCCTCTCACACCAATTTTCTCCAGTATATGACATAACCAGTGAGCAGTGAACCAAGGATGCAGGGAAAGCTCCTAATGCAAAGAAGGAATAACAAACAGCTAGTTTCACATGTCTTCAGGCAGGCTTTACAGGTTAGAAAATGGTTGACCTGAAGACCAGGTGAATTGACCATGGTCTGATTATAGGATGTAAAGAGAGCTCTGAACGTGTAACCAAACCTTGCATGACACCATAGTTTCCATTTCACCAGACCTTCCAGATTTTAGGTAAATTTACTCTCTGTTCCTAGTGAATACACCTTTGGCTGGCCAAGTTGGGAAATCTTTAAACTATTTTAAGAGGAAAAGTAAGTCCAAATCTTTTAATTTTACTGAAAAATATTGAAACAACATCATATTTGGAGGAACAGAATGGAAACCCTGGCATAAGAATACGGGCTGTTCTTCCTAACAAGGAGACCTGGCATGAACTCCTCCTCCCGGGACAGATCATTAATTACCTCACTGACATTATGGATGAGGAAACAACTCTAAAGAGTGTAGGTTGTACAGGATTTGGCAGAAAATAGTGGAGCATTTGTCTCTACGTAATTCTAGTTGAAGTTCATCCTGCATGAGCAGGGACTACAATTTACCACTGTCTTCGGTAGCTGTGTGGAGTGGAATGCAATGGTGGTATCCCTCTGCTTCTCCATCTGTATGTGCCTGCCACACAAAGACACTGTTGAAGGGTTGACTGAGATTACAGCCAAGAATTTAATATGAATTAACTGCACCTAGAAAATCAGCTCAGAGGCAGACATGTGACATGAGCCCTTGTTATATGGAGGGAAGGGCAACCATTGGTGTGAATCCCAACTTCGCCATCTTTTTAATGGAAGAAGAACAACAAACAATTATTTCATTATTTTATACATTGTCTTTTACTAAGAAAGGCTGAGACAGCTGTGTCTGTTCAGCTTCTGCAAGCCTGAGCAGGGATCTTACCAATGCTTATAAATATCTAAAGGGCAGGTGTCAAGAGGATAGGGCTGGGCTCTTCTCAGTGATGCCCAGCAACAGGAAAAAGGGTAACAGGCACAAACTGGAACACAGGAAGCACCATCTGAACATAAGGAAAAACATCCTTGCTTTGAACATGAGGGAACATTAGGCTGCCCAAAGAGGACATGAAGTCTCTCACTCTGAAGACATTAAAAATCTACCTGAATGTGTTCCTGTGCATTCTGCTCTAGCAGGGGGTTTGGAGTAGAGGATCTCCAGAGGTTCCTTCCAACCCATACCACATCGATTCTCTTACCTTGTTCTACAGATGCAAAAATTTAATCCTCATAGTCAATGTTATTACTCAAATATTTGCAAAATATGACTCCAGTCCTGTTGGTGGTTTAACTGCAACTAGTGTTCATTTATCTGTGTTTCCCCTTGACTGAGGTCACATCTTCACTTCCCTGCATCATCTTTCCAATGATACTTCAGTGCTCAAATATGCCGCAAAACATTCGAAGCAGCGCTGTTATCTCCCTGGTATAAACACACAAATTGCTGGTGTAACAAATACTCCACACTGAATTCTGCACTCACTTTGTGCTCCTGGAGTTCTGAGACAATCGAACATTAGGCTGGCATTAGACCCTGTAAGGAGGATAGTCAGCCACAAGGCTCACATCAAACAGACCATAGAATGGCTCAGGTTAGAAGGGAGCTCAGAGATCTAGTTCCAACCTCCCTGCCATGGGTAGGAACACTTCTCTCTAGACCAGGTTGCCCAGAACCCCCCATCCAACCTGGCCTTGAACACTTCCAGGGAGGGGGCATCCACAACCTCCTTAGGCAACCTGTTCCAGTGCCTCAGCACAGGGATAAGTCTGAAAAACAGTATTGTCCTTTCTGTCCGTTAGCTATAAGCACCCACCATCAACCTCTTCCTTCTCTTTTCATGTGTGGGGAGAGTTTCGTGGTCACAGCACCTCCCCCAGAGGCCAGAGCAGTTCCACGTCTCCATTTCCCATACCACTCCAGGTGTGGGATTTCTTTTACTTCTCAGCATACTGCCCTCTGACACCTGCTTAAGATTTTTGCTTTCTCGACACAGTTGATGAAGTTAATGAGTTACCTGCTGATGAAGTGGCCAGAACATCTAGAGTTTCAGTTTTTAAAAACAGATAACAAAGAAAAGAGTTTTGATTTTGTTATCTCCATCATTTGGAACTGATCTACTGTCCCGATTCTCCCTGGGTTCCTTCAGCATAATGCAGGCAGTTAAAACTTGGATTTGTATTTCAGGTTCACTATGAGGCTCATATTTTTGTTCCCGATTTTACTTCCTACACACGTCATTTCTACAAATTGCCAGCTTCCTATTTTCCTTTTTTGATTCAGGTTCATGAAAAGTTTCCAGTCAGTTACATTACTGTTGCTCTTTCCTATTGATTATTCCAGTCTTTCTAGCACATTCCGATTGCTCTAACCTACAGTGGAATTTTTTGAGGGACTTTTCTTTGCATAGTCACCCTTCTCCACAAAATACCCTAAAGCCCTAGCTGACCCTGCATTTGGCAAGGGGGTTGGACTAGATGATCTCCAAAGGTTCCTCTAATCCTTACCTCTCTGCGCTTCTGTGAAAGCCATGAATGGTTCTGCACTTCATGAGCTCCCTCAGATTTGATCCATTCTGTACTGTTGGCTTTATCAAGAGTCTTAGATCTGAGATATAAAACATCGCTGTGTAGTGATGCTGTTGTTACAGATGTTGGCATTTTGCAAGCACACAAGTATAAGAAGAGTTGTCATACTGAGTTGGAAGATCCAGCTATGTCAGTGCCCTGTCTGAAACAGTGACCAAGAGCAGGTAGTTAGGAAATTAAGGGTACACAGATGGGGAAAGTATGTACCTCTCCTAGGTACTCTCTTGGTCAACATCTATTTTCAGCTTTGGAACATCTTCAGCCAAAAGTCTATTTACTCAGTACTCCCGAAGGACTTTCCTTGCATCAAATTGTTCAGCCTTCTCCTCAACTGTTTGCCACTCTTCACTTTGCAACATGCGTACAATGTGTATTACCACATGGCAGGATCACTACGCAGTCAAAATACCACTCAAATGTTAATTTACATACTACCTTTGTAAACAAAATAGGACTCGTTTCTTTTTTTAATACATACACAGGACAAACATTGCAAATACTCACCGAAGCTAGTGATTACTGTCCAAGCAATGAGCCTTGCTTCCAAATGCCAGATTGACATTTAAAAATGGTTGAGTCACTGCAGCCCAGTACATGGGAAACAGCACAAGGGAACCACACTTGCAGTAAACCTGAGAGTTCAGGATGTTTTCCTTGGAGAGGCTCCCCACCAGAGATTTCGGGGGCTTTTTGCTGCAGTTTTTTGAAACCCAACCAGAGTAGTGGCATGAAATTCTCTCAAACAATAATCTCTCACTAGAAGTGGTGTATTCCACTCAATCTTAGCCCCCCTAATTCTGCTTCTTGCTTCATTAGAGCTCTTACCAAGAGATCCCTTGTCCATGCTTCCTCCCACTGACAAAAGGACCAGATGGAGGGAAGTCAGACAGAACAGGTCAGTTGTCCTGTCTTTACTGATGGCCGGCTGGAAATGTAAGGATATATTTCTTTTCTTTAATAGCTACCTAAATTCCAGCCCTTGTAATGAAATAAAAATAACAATGACATCAATACCTTCATGCTCACTGCAGTAACATTTAAATGCACACACTACCACCACTCAATACTTTATTTCCCTAGAGTCTTGGATATCAGTTATCTGTCTGAACAACACCACCTAAACAAGCATAAACCTCCCCTAATGAGGATGCTCACGTCTGCACAGGCAACAGGAAAACAGTTACTGGAATTAATTTGGGGTTTTATGCCTAGTTTATTGGACTTTCACACTCTATTTGCTCAAATTCTTTTTGGACCATTTTAACTTTATTGCCTGTTTATGCAAAGCTGCCCAGAAATGCCTAGTGTTCTTAACCAATTACTACTTTGTCTCCTCCAAACCATTACCAACACAGCATATTCTGCAGAGACTGTGCAGGCAAAGAAACACACATGAGAGGTTTCAGATGTCTAGGAGCCAACATATATTAACCTGCTAAGGAAAAGAAATAGAACTCAGTATGAATAGGAAGCAAATAGAGAAATCAAAGGATGAGCTGAGGATGTATAAATAGCTCATCCCTGAGATAAACAAATGCTTGCTACATTTTCTATTCATTTGAGAAACACGTGGATACTGCTAAAACAGACCTGTTCTGATTTCTATTGAGATGCCTCCTTAGAAACCAAAGCGGGCTTAGCCATGACTCAATTTAAGACATGAGAGTTGTTATCACAGCTTAGTGTTTTTTCAGCCTGCACTACAGAGGTTCCTGACAATCATTACACTCCTTCCTAAGAGGGTCAGCAAAAGGTGAGATCTCCTGCAGTCAGGAGTCTTACAATCACTGCATGGAAGGATGCATCTCCAGCAGAAAATTCTAAGTTCATGTATCAAAAGCCATTCAAACCCACTGCATTAAACAAAGGGGATTTCAGTAACTACACTGCACTGCTATGCAGGTTTCTTGATGAACAGAGGGAATCCCCACATTAACTCAGATAAGAACAAGAGATTTTGTAAAGCAACTGTCAAGCTTAAAAAAAAATAAATGACTGCATAAACATGGCACCACCAAACAAACGCTCTTGTCCTCAGTTTGCGTGAACGCAACCACATCACTCACCCAGACAATGAAATGTGTTTCAGATGGGCAAAAAGACCAAAAATCAGATTCTGGAAATCTCCTTCCAATTCCAAAGCCGTCTTCCACATTTCCCTTATTTACCTTTCACCTGCTTTTGTAATCACGTTTCATTGCCAAGCGAATGCTGAAGCTGAAGTTGCAAAGTGCAGCACCAATACAGCCTGCAAAGCACTTACGATTAGGAATCTGCTTGGAAAAGGAAGCAACGTAAGGTCAAGCAGGTGCAACCCAGCTGAGCTCAGTAAATGAGACAATTAATGACAAACAGAGGGGATAAGGAACAGAACTCAACGTAGAGCTCTGGTGTTACAGGGTTAGTAAGGGTAAAACACACAAATACGTATTTACAACTCTGACATCTGTTCTTTCAAAATAAATCCTTCAGAAACAGCTGTGATGAGCAAACAGATTTGGGTTTTGGCAATCACACTGAATCAAAATTCCCTGTCAACACGTAACAGGCTGTATTGCTGTGTTTTAGATGCAGATAGAACTTGCTACTCACACTTTAATAGGGCTTCCTTATGAGTGCCATGTAAATCACTAAAACACATGACAGACAAAGGGATCGAACGGATACCGTTAAAAGCAATATTTTGCCAAACATTATAGTGAGGCAAAATGAACAAAAACAATGAGGATGTATAGCACAAAATTCACCTCTGCTTTCATTTCAATGTTCAGATCATGTTAGACAGCAACAGATCTCCACATCATCACATTTCTCCCACAAACAAGACCATGTGGCTACTCGTTACTGCTCTAGTAAACCTACACAATAATCACTATGTGAACATCTAACTGTGGTTCATAACGGCATCATCACTTGCTCTTTGCAGTTTAGCAGTAGGCATAGTCTAGTAATTTTTTGCTGTTACAAGAGACCAGGTAGAGAACAACCTCATGGTTCTCTAGAGCTTAGATCAGAGACCTTTTAGAGAACCCAGTTCTGTTTTATGGATGAAGTGCCCAAGTGGTCCAAACGCACTTGGAGAGTAAGACAGGCTCGTGTACGTCAACCCAAGCTTTTTCCAGTTGGACAGTCCAGAAGCAGCACACACATCTAGACTGAAGTAGAAATGCAGCACACACATCTAGGCTGAAGTAGAAATACACAAGAAGTCAGCATAAGCATGGGACAAAATGACAAAGGACTGGAGAAGAGGCACTTTTCTTTTTCAGAGTCATGACAGATGGGAATAGCTGACGAGTCTCAGAATTGTTTGGAAGAGACCTGTTAGGTTCAGTTCAGCCCTGCCAGGTCACCACTAAACAGCATCTCTCAGTGCTAGATCTGTAAGTCTTTTAAGTACCTCCAGGACTGGTGATGCCACCACCTCCCCCAGTAACCTGTGTGAAAGTTTCATAATCTTTTCAGTGAAGACGTCATTGAGTGTTTTGTCCTTCAAGCTGTTCTATCTCTAGATACCAACACAGTATCACCTGCAAGGAAAACAACTGGAACATCTGCTTCTTTAGACAACTTCATATTTTTCTCGAATTTTCTCAATTGTTTCAGGGATATTTAACTTGCCAGATTCAGCACAGCTTCATGAGATGGTGGACAACTGTGGCACTCTGGATGGTCATACGCAGTGGTTTCATACCAACATACCCTCCTAACCCTAGAACTAGTATCAAATTTTGTGAAGAAATATTCAGAAAAAACCCATGTAGTTTCTCTCCACTTCTTACATCACAGGAACCTAAACACGAAGCTTTTAAATTTATCATAGAAAGGTTCGTGTTGAGAGCAGTACCATTACCTTGGCTGAAGGTCATCTAGGCCAACCCCCCAGCTCAAACATCTTGAACTTGGTCAGGTTGCTCAAAGCCTCATACAACCTGACCTTGAATGTTTCCAGGGATCAAGCTTCTACCACANGAATGTTTCCAAGCTTCTACCACATTTCTGGGCAACCTGTGTGTGTTTCACTACCCTCACCGTAATACATTTCTTCCTTGTATGTAGTCCAAACATGTCCTTGTTTAATTTTAAACCACCACCCTTTATCCCATCCTTCTACGAACACTTTCTATCTTTCTTATAAGCACCCTCTAAGTACTGGGGAGGCTGCAATAGTGTCTCCTCAGAACCTTCCCTTGCCCAGGCCTAACAATCCTAACTCTCTCAGCCTATTCTAATAGCAAAGGTGTTCCATCCATGTGATCATTTTTGTGTCCCTCCTTCTTGNTTGGCTGAAGGTCATCTAGGCCAACCCCCCAGCTCAAAGCTCAAACACTTGGTCAGGTTGCTCAAAGCCTCATACAACCTGACCTTGAATGTTTCCAGGGATCAAGCTTCTACCACATTTCTGGGCAACCTGTGTGTGTTTCACTACCCTCACCGTAATACATTTCTTCCTTGTATGTAGTCCAAACATGTCCTTGTTTAATTTTAAACCACCACCCTTTATCCCATCCTTCTACGAACACTTTCTATCTTTCTTATAAGCACCCTCTAAGTACTGGGGAGGCTGCAATAGTGTCTCCTCAGAACCTTCCCTTGCCCAGGCCTAACAATCCTAACTCTCTCAGCCTATTCTAATAGCAAAGGTGTTCCATCCATGTGATCATTTTTGTGTCCCTCTTTCTTGTACTAAGAACTCCAGAGACGAACACAGTACTCGAGATAGGATCTCACCAGAGCAGAGCAGAGCAGAGCAGAGCCGCAGAATCACCTCCATCGACCTGCTGGCCATGCTTCTTTTGATGCCGCCCAGGACACAGCTGGCTTTCTGAGCTGTAAGCGCACATTGCTGCCTCACGTCCAGCCATTCATCCACTTTCATCTAAGACCCTGCGCACAGGGCTATTCTCAATCCCTTCACCCCCAGCTTGAACTGATAGAGGGGCTTAGAGCTAAGGTTCACATAGACCCACTTCTCTGGTTTGTCCAAGTGACTCTGGATGGCACCCCATCCCTCAAGCAAACTTGCTGACAGTAGACTTGATCCTGCTGCTTGCATTACTGACAAAGATATTAAACAGCACTGGCTCTAGTATGGACCCCCAAGGGACAGCACTTGTCATTCCATCTTGACACTAAGTCATGGATCACTATCCTCTGGATGCAACCATCCACCAGTCAGTTCACCCACCAAACCTGTATCTCCTCAATTTTGAAAGAAGGACATGTCAAAGTACTTACAGAAGTCCAGATAAATGTGTCTCGGTTTGGGAAGACAGGTGTCGGTTAGGGAGCTGGAGTCTCCCTTGGAATGGAGACTGTCAACCCCCTCCCTCCAGAATATTATAATTTTGCAATTTAAGGGGCTTTCAGGCAAAAGATTTGGGAAAAGGAACAATTCTTTACTAAGAACAGTAAGAAACACCAACAGTACACCCAAAACAACCAAACGAAAGAAGATCCCAGAGACCCCAACAGAGTCCACCTGACACCCTGTTAAAAGGGTGATGGCTGCAGACCTCCTGGAGCGGTGGATGTGGCTCTCTTTTCCTCGGTCCAGGCGCAGACAGAAGACCACAGCA
>VZRI01002514.1:48811-59037 GCA_013397515.1 Upupa epops | reverse complement strand
GCCCAGAACTGGACACAACACTCCAGATGTGATGCTCTGTTACACATTCCTATCAGTTCATCTGTCAAGAGGTGTTTTAAGCGTGTTGTCTCAGCTCAGTGAGGAGGAACCTGTATGTGGACATCCATGCTGATACTTCATGTGTGCTCTAGCCCTTGTACAAAACACTCACTGAAAGGATTTGAATTTCCAAACTTACTTCTCTCTAAGTTTTTAAATGGCATCGCCTGCCCTTTTTTTTCCATGCGCCTGGCTTATTTCTGCTTTTTATATTCTTGGTAGAAGCAATCACGAGAACTTTATGGTGACTCTGCCTGACTGGGGTTTTGAAATATAAAGAGTTAGGATGCAGAAATATGAGTATTGACTCCAGCTTTATGAGTAATTTTTCAAGTGTTTTGTCTTATTAGAACAAAAGCTGTCACTATCTGCCTCTGTTACATCTGGGAAATTCCAAGGAGTAAGAGAAGCACAAGTGACAGAGGCACTTTAATCTATTATTTAAGGAAATACATAATATCATGTGTAGACTACACAAAGGAATGATGAACACTTGATAGAAATTCCCCATTGGTTGAAAGTTGCTAACAATCTCGTTTTAATAGAGAGGGACTGATGCAGTGAACCTGTGAGGCACCTAACCATCCCACTGTGAATGTGAATGTAGAGAACAGAAGCGAAGCCAGCATACATTTTTATATTTACAGACATTAAAGACATTGAAATCAGATTAAAATAAATATGTTAATTACCCCCTTTTCAAATACAAATTACGATTGTCTTTTTCCAGCTGAAAGTTTTAAATGGTTTGCAGGAAAAAATACCCAAGTCCTCTCAAACTGAGAATTAACGACAATGTTTGACAGACCCAGCAGTACTTAGTTTCTCTTATGGAAAGACTGAAGGACGAGATCAATTTCTAAGAGATCTTCAAGGACTCCTCTGTTTCAAAAGTGCTGTCGTCTCTGGTTTGCTAAAGGATTCCCTCATTTTTTACGGTTTCTTCATACACTCTGCTTTGGAGTTTTCTGTGCTGTGTGTGAAGGCTTTGGGAAATGTAATGTGTAGGCAAGAACACTTAAGTCTGCATGGAACCATGTTGAGCCACTGGAGAGTCTGGACTGTGGTTTTGCTTCTACTGTGACATGCTAAGAAAAATTGGAATTATATCATAGGGCAATTATTGATGTTTTCTTTAAAGGGGGGACCTTCTCCCTCTCTCCCACTCCCTGAAGGGAGGTTGTATTCAGGTGGAGTTGGGCTGTTCTTCCAGGTAACCAGAGCCAGGATGAGAGGGCAGGGTCTGAAGCTGCCAGGGGAGGGTTAGGTTGGATGTTAGGAAGCCCTTCCTCAGGGAAGGGGTGCTTAGAGCCTGGACTGGACTGCCCAGGGCAGTGGGGGAGTCCCTGTGACTGGAGGTGTTGAAGGACAGCCTGGCTGTGGCCCTGAGTGCCCTGGTGTGGCCACTGGAGTGATGTTAGGTGCTGGGCTGGGCTGGAGGAGCTCAGAGGGCTTTGCCAGCCTCAATCATTATGTGATTCTGTAAAGAGAGCTTCACTTACAGTCAGTACTTCAGTAGAGTTTCTCAGTTATAGAACAGCACCTAGGAAAACCTCCATAGCTGCTATAAACTACTGCAGATACGGCTGCCTGTAGATACAGTCTGTTTCTACAGACATTGGAAGGGGCTGCCCAGGGGGCTTTTGGAGTCTCCTTCTCTGGAGTCATTTCAAACCCACCTGGCTTGTTCCTGTGCCACTGGATCTAGGGGATCCTGCTGTGGCAGGGGGATTGGACTGGATGATCTTTCGAGGTCCCTTCCAATCCCTGACACTGTGTGACTCTGTGATTTGGTGATCCACGGACGAGTTTAAAAGTCCCGTGGATCTGGAGCTCAAGGACATAGTGGTTGACTTGGAATAGTTAATGGTTGGACTTGATTACCTTGAAGTTCTTTTCCCACCTGGATGGTTCTGTGATGCTATCTACAAGTTTTGCAACCATTTTAATTAAAGGGAAATTTAAGGAATATCTGCTATTTCTTTATCATGATAATGATCACAAAGTGATTGGATACCAGCTGCTAAATTCCTTAAATGGATCCATCATTAATTAGTTTTAATTTGGAGAGTAATTAATCTGTTTACAGATTTGATTCTTTGAAATAGTCATTGTCTACCAGGAGTTGCAATGCAGACTCAGAATGTCTTATAAGTTGTTAAAGGACACGTGTTTTGAAAATGAGGAAGCAGGTTGGGTCTCTGGTTTCAGAGCAAGCTGAGAGAGCTGTCTGTGTGTGAAGGACTTTTATTATACATTATTGTGTGGTACTTTTTCCGCAGAGCACTCAGGGATGTCTCTAATTTGTACAATATGTTTGTAAAGCAGCCGTATGCTGTCGAGGGGATGGATTGGTAGGATGATTTCCTTGATATTACATCAAAAATTCAGTGTTGAAGTGTATTCAGAGCTGTTCTTGCTCTCCAGCTCTTGTTTCCAGTGCTGATCTGTCCTTTCACCAGTTAGTTGTTGGTGAACGTAGAATCATAGAATGGCCAGGGTTGGAAGGGACCTTAAAGACCATCCAATTCTAAGTCCTCTGCACAGACAGGGACAACTTCACTAGATCAGGTTACTCAGGGCCCCAGCCAACCTGGACTTGAACACTGCCAGGGATGGGGCAGCCACAACTGCCTTGGGCAACCTGTTCCAGCATCACAGCACCCTCACAGCAAAGAACTGTTTTCTCATGTCTAACCTCAGTCTCCCCAGTTCAAGGCTGCAACTCTTTCCCCTTGTCCTCTCCTTTAGACTTGACATTAGGAAGAGGTTTTTCACTGAAAGAGTGATCTGGTTTTGGAACAGGCTGCCCACAGAGGTGGTTGGGTCACTGTCTCTGGAGGTGTTCAGGGTCAGGCTGGATGAAGTGCTGAGTGGCATGAGCTAGATGTCAGATGTTTAGTTTACTTGGTTGGTTTTAGGTTGGACTGGATGATCTTTAAGGTCTTTTCCCACCTTCATTCCCATCATTACTGTCTCTCTGTGTCTCGCTACCACCTGTGTCAAAAGCCCTCCCGCAGCTTTCTTGTAGCCCCCTTTGGCTATTGGAAAGCTGCTAGAAGGTCACCTGGGAGCCTCCTCTCCTCCCCCACCTTGCTCAGCCTGTCCTCATACAGGAGATGCTCCAGCCCTCCGATCCTTTGAGTTGCTCTTCTCTGGACCCATTCCAGGAGCTCCAGGTCCTTTTTATGCTGGGAACTCCCAACACTGGACACAGTACTCCAGTCGGGGTCTCACAAGTGCAGAGCAGAGGAGGAGAATCACTTCTCCTGACCAACTATCACTGCTTCTTTTGGTGCAGCCCAGCACATGGTGCACACTGATGGCTCCTGTGAAATTTCTGCTGACCCTCAACCCCAAGTTAACTTTGCTAGACCTGCACACTCATCATTAGCAAAGAAAGTGCAGGTTTGGAAGCAAACAGAATCAACCTTCAGCTACAGAATCAACCTTCACGATGAGGTGAAGTCCAACCTTGTTTAATCAGGAAGACATTAAGGACTGGATTTGATTAAAATTTCATGTATGGTCAATCCTTTTTGAACTATTAGTGTAGTTTTAGTGAGGTTGTTTAATAGCTGGCAGTGACAATTTCTGCCTATGACAGACACATTCTGGTGATTAAATAGATGCAAATTTATACACATCCATACCTGAGTTGAGATCTGCTGCATTGGCCTGACACGTGCACAGGGTGGGTGTATGGTACAAGCCCTTACAAAAGTCTTGAGTTAAGGGTGATGTCTAATAAGAAAATGTTTGTTATATTTAGCTCTGTGACCTTTTCTTTTAGAAAAAAATAATCCAGGAACTAAAAGAATCTAACCAGTAGCTCAGGCTGCTTCATCAGCTTCTAGTGGCACTGCTGGGTTTTCTTGGAACTAACCAGGAGCTGCAGAGCGAGGCGGTTGGTTGAAAACAAAAAGCTTTAAACACAGGGATAACAGTTTTGCATCCTTGTGGCTTCCTTTGCTGCGCTGATGGTTCTTTATCGGTATGTCAGGTTCAATCAGCCGCAAGCAGGTGTGATCAGTATATCTGATAAACTTGTCAATGCCTTTTTAAAGCAGGATTCCCCAACCTGTTCCATTCAACTCTCCTCCCTCCCCCCTTCCCTTTTTTTCATCATTTCAAGTAGAATCTTGATAAGACAGAGATATGTCATGGGCAGCTGTGTATAGCTCGCTCAGGCTACAACTAATTTGTGCAGGAAAAAATTAAATCAGGAGGTAAATTATTTCATGATTGCTCATTCCCAACAGAGTTGGGCATCATTCTGAGGAAAATATCAAATAATTGGTTTCAGGCCATGTCAGACACAGGCAATTCGCTTCACTAATGGCTATGTGAGGTAGCACTAGGCCTCAGGGGTCACCAAAGACCTGAAAATAGCTTAGTGCCAGGCACAGCGCTAGAGAGACAGAGCACATAGGAAATGAAGTGGCAATAAGTGCAATCTATAGGGGAAATGTGGTTCACTTGGAGCTTAATATATTGGCTTAGAATCTGGCAGTAAGCCACGCAACAATTGTTTACCTTTTTGTCAGCATCTGCATCTGTTCTGTTTTGTAAACGGCACTTAACTTTCAGTCAGTAAGTGCTGGAATCAATAACAACTGTTCAGGGATTTCCTTCCTCTTTTTTTTTCCTTCGTATTCCGTAACAAATTCCGCACGCTACAAACAATGTTTGCCTTAGATTAACAAGGAACAGACATTAACAGGGTCAAAGGGATTTGGTTGGGAACGTTTTATGGCTTCTTGGGTTGGCGGTAATTGTGTCTGTGTGATTTGAATGTGTCTTGTAACCTATCCAAATTAAACTGTTTGAAAAAATCCTAGCACGCGGTAATGAAGATGATTTTTTATAATTATCTTAAGTACTGTTGTATAGAAAACTGTTGGCGCCGTTCGTAATAATTTAGTTCCCTGTAATACTGTGCATTACATCTGCTATGCAGAAATATTTAGTTGCCTCTTATGGTATGAGGAAATTAGCGATTATGCCCGGCAATAATAATTATTTAAGCCTAGCAGTTCCATTAAAAAACATCCACCAACACACGGTTTGAGAGAATAGCGAGCAGATGTCCATAAAAATCGAATATGTCATTACTAAAGGCAAGAGAAAGAGTAATAGAGTTTATATACAGGCTCTGTTTAGGAGATTGTGTGCAGATGACTGCTGTCATAAATGCAGGATTGTGATAATAGTTATAGCATCACTTAAAAGTTAATATTGCTGAGAGCTGAGGAGCACATTATTGTTAATGGAATTTATGTGTGTGACTCCCTGCGCACTGCTTTGGAAATTTACCCCTTGAAATATCCCCCTACACACTATCATATCAGCAGCTGGGTTTCTCTTGCTTTATTACACTATTTCTCTTCAGGTTTTTTGAGAAAATCTTAGTTTCATTTATGAAGAGGCTTTGTTATTTGTACGCAGGTCACGGTTAGATTTCATGTTTGATATTAACACTCTTTCCATTCTCTTCCTCGTACAGCTTTATTGGATGAAATCCCTGACACCATGTTCGTGTGCCCCTTGTAGAACAATATTGTAGATCTATCTTATGTGAAATTAAGCCTTATAAATGGGGGCAGGGGAATGATATTTAATGTGTTGGGAAGGTATTTTATACTAAAATTGATTAAAAGGGTTTTAAACGCTTGGTTCCTGCTGAGGGAGAAATCCCCACTGTAATCACTGAAGAAGACAGTCATCAGGTTGCTTTCCAAGGATTCCATCGCCAGTCTCGGAAGCAGTTTTGCCAGGTGGTTCAGTACACTGAGTAGTAAGGCTAATTAATCTGAGAGCAACGCTGTCGTAGTGCAGCTATTCTTGAACATCCGCAGCCAGCTCACCTATGATGCAGGGATTTCTGCACCACTCTTTACTGTGTCACCTCCCTGGATGGGCTGATGCAACCACAATCATTTCTTCCATTTTTTTGAGGCGCTGTGAATGTTTTAAATATACAAGATGCCTCGCTCAAGAAAATGTTATCAGTTATCTTAGTTGTGGGATAAATTAATATTTTCTTACGCCTTTTGAGATTTTAAAGGCCTCAAGGCTACATCCAAGGACATTGAAAACACTTGATTTAATGATCGTGAGAGTCACAGCGTTGAGGAAAGTACTGCTTTTGAAAGTTGCTATAAAATTTCAAGTTGGTGGATGTAGGTGGGTCACTTAGGTCCAGCACAGACTCATTTCTCATGATGGGCTGTTTTTAGAGATGAAGGGAAGTCTTTTTAAGCGTTAAGTTGAAGGTGGATATCATGGTACTAGATTTAAGCATTTTAGGGAAGTCTGAGGTACTGTGACCAAGGGCTTTACTGAGTGAGTGTCTTTCACTTTATGTTGCTTGACAAATGCTTTACTTAAGACATGAGCTGGTTTAGAATTGATTGAGCACGCCTCAGCTTCATCACAAGTGAAGTAGAAGTCTACGATACCATCTGATTTTTATTCCTAATAACTCTTGCAGAGAGCATCTTTACCAACAAACAGGAAAGGGAGGATTGAGATTCAGTGTTCAAAACATATTGCATCTACACTGAATTTAACCTTGATGTTTAAATTACGTGCTGGATTCTTGTTAGAGTTAATATAGAGTAGAAATAGCTCTTCAATGTGTTTATTGCAGTAGCAGATGAGGTATTAATTTAGCTGGTAGCATTGCAAAGCTGTCCTCAATTCAGTGCTGTCTCCTGTGTAGGTGAATTGTATGTAGTTGTCAATGTAGAAAAATGCAGAAGACTTTGAGAAGGGAAACCAAGTGATGAAAAATGTAGAGCCGTTTCCCTTTAGGGAGAAATAGTCAAGTTAAAGAATTTTTAAGTTTGAAAACAAAACCAAGAGGGTAGACATGATGTCTATTAAATTGAGTCATTCTAAGAATAAACAGGTGTCAGTAGTTGATTCTTAAAACTAGATGGCGTCTGGTGAATCTAGAGAATTAAATATATGAAAACTAAGTATTTGTTGGCTCAAAGTACAGGTGAAATGTGAAATGGATCTTGCAAAAATGTTGTGGATTATAAAAATCTATCTGGGATGAAAGGATCATGAGAAGTTGATGAATTAGAAATTTACTACAGATTATTAGTGAGTGCATGCCACATCTGCCTGTGAAAACTGCCCAGCTGCAAGTGGTCAAGAGCTAGGTCAGCTTTCAGGAAGAAAATATCTGGTTTCCTTGTCAGACTTTTTATTTAGTCTTCCTCTTTCAGTCACTGTCCAAGCCTGGGATGCTGTGAGAAAAGCTGTAGGTGAACCAAGTACAACAATTCTTAGAGTATTATCCTGTTGTGAGACATAGAGACCCTCATTTCGTAGCAACGTCTAATTAAGATGCTTGTAATTTTTCAAATTCACAGTATCACAGTCTCACAGTACTGATGAGGCTGGAAAAGACCTTCAAGATCATCCAGTCCAACCTAAAACCAACCAAGTAACCCTAAACATCTGACGTCTAGCTCATGCCAATATATTTTGTACCAGCATGTCTTAGAGTTTGTCTCATATGAGGATTTCATGCTACAAATCTTAGGTAAATTTACTCCATTTATTTGTTTGACAACATCAGAGCTGTTTTCACTGTAGCATTTCAAGCTCAAGATATAAAAGTAGAAAGAATTTAAGGCAGCGCGCTTACGTACAATTCCGAAGTCATAGAATGTGACCGAGAGTCTAAGTAAATAGGTGTCTGAATTCAGTGTTTGTAACTTCATGTGCAAAAACCAAATATGATTAGTGTTGTTTTCTAGCTAACCTGTTGCATCAGCTAAAGTGTTCTTGACAATTATGGTGAGAGTGCATTTTTGGAGGGTGTGTTTGCAGTATGTGCTTATCTCAAATTATCATCATCTGAATCTAAATATTTACTGTTAACCAAATCTCATCATCTGTGCAATGAGCCAAAAAACCCCCTCTATCTGTAACTGAGGCCTGACTGTTCAAGCAGAAATTTGTTTATTGAGTGTTACCAAGCTCATTCTGTCTAGGTTCTTCCATAATCACAGAATCAGGGTTGTTTAGGTGGGTGTCAGGAGGATGGAGTCAGACTCTTCTCAAGGTCGTCTGGTGCTAGGACAAGGGGCAATGGGTGCAAGCTGGAGGTTCCATAGAAATATTAGAAGGAAATTCTTCACAGGAGGGTAAGGGAGCGACTTGGTCTAGGTGATCCTGCTGTGGCAGGGGGATTGGACTGGATGATCTTTCGAGGTCCCTTCTGATCCCTAAGGATTCTATGATTCTATTAAAAAGCCTTTAGGATCATAGAGTCCAACCCTGACCCCAGCTGTCCCAACCCACCCCAAACCCTGTCCCTGATGTCCCCACATCTCCAAGACTGTGAAACACAGCTAGGGATGGCAATTCAACCCCCTCCCTGGGCAGTCTATGCTAAGGGCTGAGGGCCCTTTCCAGGGAGAAGGTTCTCCTCAGGGCCAACCTCACCTTCCCCTGTGGCAGCTTTTATCCTGTCACTCCGTACTTGTGGGTACTCATCAGTACTTTTGTGGAAAGAGGGAGAAAAGCATGAAATCCTGGGATGATTTACAGGAATGTTAGGTTTTAAGTGATTCAGCAATTTAGTTCAAGAGAAGAGGACCCCTGACTTAGGTTATAGTGGACTTTCTTTTCTAAACTGTGCAACTACTGAGGAAGTGTTTTTGGGTTTAGAATGTTTGAAAATGCAACTGAATAGTGTTCTTTTCCACTGGGTAGTTTGGATGAGGTCTGAAAAGAAACCTGAAGTTAGTGTAGTCAACCTTTAATCTCTAATTTAGCGGGGTAGTGCTTCAGCTAGGTCAGAGTGGTCATTCCTACCTCCAGAAGACTAACAGTACGCTGCTTGCCACACACAACCAGGCACATGATCTCTGGTAAAATGGACTGCTGTGCTCTCAAGCAAGAGCGGTGTGTCAGCGTGGGTCTACTTAGTGAACTGTGCCTGACTCTTGGTTGCCCTCACCAGACCTGATCCTCACTCCATGCTGTGAATTAACTTCCTGGCTTGACGTGATGTTGTATTGTCCACATAAACTTCTCTGGTGATCTATCATCTCTGGGTCTACTTTGTTTGTCTTGCTTAAGGACTGTATGGCAGGGCTGGAGTTAAGGTGAGGCATTCTTATGGCCATACCATCCTCCTCTAGTCTGTACCTTGGGGAGCAGTTCCTGACACTGCTTGGTGAGAATCTTCTTTGCTCTGCCATGTTGTCCTGACCATATATTTTTCTGCTGGCAGGTTCTAGAACAGTTGGGAAATCATCAGAATATTAATGGTTTCTGTATTTCTGTGATTTTAGCAGTTCTCTCCCTTTTCAAAAGTTCTTCCTAGCAGGTAGTGCTTTAACACGAGGTCAGTGTGTGCTGGTATTAGGGAACCCTACAGAAGTAGTGCCATTGGGCTGTTGAAACCTAAATTTAAAGAGATCTCCAAGTTTATCAAGTTCCACTGTTACCACAGCACTGCCAGGTCACCACTGAATGCCTGCAGACTTGGACAGTCATTTTATGGCAGTTAGATTCAGGTTTTATTATTCCATTTTCAGGGACAGGAGAAAAATTCTCTGAATAACAGAATGTCTTCTTTTTTTGGGGAGGGAAGTTTAAAATTTAAAGATTTCAAATTGTAAATCCGGTGATGCAGATATTATTAGTTATTCAGGGAGAGAAGACAGTAACAGAGACAATAACATATAGCACTTTCTTTTGTTATTCTTCAACATGCAGGGGACTAGTGTGAATACATCTGCTTGGAACTTTGAGGAAATTCAGATGTGGATGCAAAACTCCCAGTTTGATCTGTAAGACTGCAGAAACATGGAATAGCAAATCAGGAAATGAGTATTCAGAACTCATCTCTGCTACTCATGTCTGTGACTTTCAAAGTGGTTTGTGAATACCTAACGAAAATCACAGAACCATAGAATCATTCAGTTTCGGAAGGGACCTGGAAAGATCGTCCAGTCCAATCCCCCTGCCACAGCAGGATCACCCAGACCAAGTCACAGGAACACAGGCAGGCAGGTCTGGAACGTCTCCAGAGAAGGAGACTCCACAACACCCCTGGGCAGCCTGTTCCAGTGCTCTGGGACCCTCCCTGGGAAGAAGGTCCTGCTGATATTGATACAGAACCTCCTCTGTTCCAG